>JAGGCT020001903.1:0-25000 GCA_017654935.2 Phymorhynchus buccinoides
TTTTTTGTTCTGAATAGAGAGAGTGGGCATTACAGTATAATCAAGTGTTTTTTGTTCTGAATAGAGAGAGAGTGGGCATTACAGTATAATCAAGTGTTTTTTGTTCTGAATAAAGTGAGAGTGGGCATTACAGTATAAAAAAAAAGTTTCCACTTGCGTTCTATTCGTAAGGTTAACTCTATTGAGGTGTTTGCTATCCAGCTTATAAGTGTGCCACGGTCTGTTGGGTACCTGTGTTGGACTGGGACTGCCCATTGTCCGGCTACCTGTATTTAAGTTGGTCAGATCAAAGTGTGTTGGTCCCTGCCCTGTATGCCAAATGGGGGTATGTTCAGCCACCGTTAGTTTATTCCTACACTAAACTGCATTTTGGACATCTAGAAGATCTATATGTAGTATCCATGATTTTGAGGACCGATAGTGAAATAATAATAATAATAATAATAATAATAATAATAATAATAATAATAAACAACAACTAGAGGGCTTATGGTTGTCTTTAAGACAAACATAACAGGATTCTCCCCTCCCTCTACCATCTCTACATCATCTTAAACTTCAATCAATTACCCCAGTGTCCATTTTTAGTCATTCTAGTCTCTCTCTCTCTCTCTCTCTCTCTCTCTCTCTCTCTCTCTCTCTCTCTCTCTCTCTCTCTCTCTCAATGTGGCGATATTGTTGTGGCCTACTTCAATGTCATAAGCTATTATACGTCACAGCTTACGTCAAGACAGCAATGACGTCAGTGTCATTTTGCTTCACTGTAATAACTCTCTCTCTCTCTCTCTCTCTCTCTCTCTCTCTCTCTCTCTCTCTCTCTCTCTCTCTCTCTCTCTCTCTCTCTCTCTCTCTCTCTCTCTCTCTTTCATTGGAAACCAACCTGTTATGACACACTCAAAATATCATATGTATTTTGTCGAAGGGGTTTTCAGTAAATAAACTTGAAAGTTGGCACAATGTGTCCATTTTTGTTCCCACTTCCAGTTGGCACTTCTCGCTCAGTTTCATATCGTAAGTGTTGCAAAGATAATCCTTAATAAATATTGAAAATATGAGTGCATTCCGTGAAGCCGTTTTCGAGTTATGCAAGATTGAATATTGGCCGAATTTGGACATTTTTAACCCATATTTCGGCCAAGTTTGGTCAATCGGCATAACATTGGATATTCAGCATGAGAATAGTGTCCATCAATTTTCCTGTAAATTTAAGCAAAATCGGTTGAAAAATTAAAAAAAATAGTGAAAGTAACTCAACTAAATTTACATAATATGAATACCTTCCAAACTATTTAATATATCGTCAACAAACTCCTTTCAGACCTGGGCCAACATAAGGGCTACAATATCCAATGGTTAGTTTTGTGACGTCACTTCCGGTTTTGGCTATTCCGTGAACCAAATAATAGTTGACTGACCAGAGTGGGGGCACTTCCGGTTCCGTTTTATACCGGAAGTGTTGCAAATCTATTTTTTAGTCCATTCGGAAAATATGAAAGAAATTCGTCCAGCCACCCTAAAGGGAAGAATCATCATAATAATTGTATTTATATAGCGCTATAATCCATCAAAAATTCTCTATGCGCTTTACAACAACAAGATAGGGAAACGACTCAAAGTAATGAAAAGAATCTCATCAAATTGTATGACAATTAACAAAGGCACAAAAAGAACGTCACTAAACGAAAAAGCACTCTGCAGTTACCCATGTACTGCTCAAAATTTGCTAAGGATATTCTTTTATAGTCTTGATTACTAAGAGGTGGTGTATTTGTAAGCAATACATATTATATGACCGGAAAGAGCAATCATCCGTGAACAATGCCTTGGCATGAGGCTGTGTCAGACCAGTTGACATAAGCTAGAACGCCAAGGCTACATCAAAATGTTGTCATGCTCTGAATGGTTGTGCGGGGATTGTCTCAAGCCATGACAAGCTCCCAGCATAACATCATCAGTCTAAAATCCCCCGAAGACGGAGTGTGGCAGCCCACATGGCGGGATAATCAAAAACGGTCACACACGTAATGTGACGGTCACATCCCTAGCTGATGCATTTGTACTTTAGTGTTCAAGTGCTTCTCGCTGTTGGGATTATCCCTGGAGTCTTTTAGCCAGGGTAAGCCAACCAACCAACCAATCCGTGAACACAAGTTCACTTAAACTTATATTATCCCACTTCCTGTTCACGTGCGTCACGTGAATTACGAGCACAACCCCTCAAAAGTGTCATTTAACTGAAATGGAGCGAAAACATAAAAGTGAGTCAAATTGTCAGAATCAACTTGTCTTGCTCACATCGCAAACGTTGTGCAAGAGACAAAGTTTCATGCCCGAAGTGACATAATGACGTCATGTGAAACGCAAAGAGTTGTCTTTCTGTGTTGACCTGCTGAAGAACAGTTGTACATAGACTCATTGTGTTATTAGTGTTTGGAATATCGCAATGCGTTGCCTCCAGAGCTTGGATTCGCTGCCATAAGCTTGGTACTGCTGATAGACGTCGTGAAGGTGGCAGAAATTGGGCGACGGATAATACAAATGGCCGTTTTCCGCCTTTTTCAGGCCTGCCAACATCGTTTCACACACACTCTCTGGCAGTATTTTGATTGGCTGAATGACTCAGTGCAGAACATTTTCATCCAAACTGTGAGGAATAGATTCCATGATGCTGCCTTCACTCCCACTGGGCAAGCTTGCGCATCCTGCTCATTCCAGCTCATAAGCAAGTGTTGTCTTTTGAGAGCCAATAACCACATCATTCGGACATTATGAGACTGGACATGAATTCTCTTCACCAACGAGTCCAAGATCTGATTTTATTTGACTGATGCCAATCATTCCCCTTTTGTATGGGGGTTAGATTAATAACCTAATTGATACATTATACTGAACATATTCAATAAGACTAAGCTTAATTTATTTGCTACAACCATATTTAGTTCTATACTACCTATTCTGAACACTTTCAATCGATTAGGATTGTGTAACCGGTTCTTGGTCAGTGCATGCATGGTTAGCTTTAGTCTAGGACTAGTATTACCAAGCTAAATGGTAAATGGCCCTTGTGTATTGAATTTGAACACTCTTAGAAAGACAGATCGAAGGGAAAAAGAATCAGGGGGAGAATCAATTATGGCTATCCAGATATTTATGTTTGAGTTGTAGAAACACACGTGCGCGCACGCGCGCACGCACGCACGCACACACACACATACGTGCGCACACACACAGGTACATGCAACCACATGTAGGCTAGGCCTACATATGCATGCATACACTAAACGTGTGCGCACACGTGTAACCACCCACACATGCACGCGCGCACACACACACACACACACACTTATGAAATAAAAGAATATGATGTAAAGTTAAGAACATGACGTAGGTTCTCACCTTACAAGCTGTGTCCCGGCATTCATTGGCCTATGATGATGGTGCCATAGTACATTAGTAGTAGCTTTTCTGATAGTCAATCTCGTCATTCAACATGTCCAAGAATGTTCCCAAAGTCCAGTTCGAAACATTCACACTCACAGTCGGTCGGTCAGCGCGGCACGAGTTTCAGCATGGTGTAGTCTTGTCATGGCTCACTTCACACTGAAGTTAAAAGACGTGCCACAATAGTCTCATACCACCCCCACCCCCCCTCCCGCAGGTATAAAGGCATGTTAGCTGGCGAAGGTTGTGTCCCTTTAGTGAGTGATCTTCATGTAAACACACACACAGTTCCAGAATCTTGCCAATGTTAGGGCTACCTACCCCTTGTTGCAGTTTCCAGGGACACACTGCTTAAAAACCAGGGACGGTATTCATGTCGAGATAGCCCATGATGCTAACTTAGAAGCTCTTCCAAAAGTCCTATTAAATCCTATAGGACATTGGAAGAGCTTCTAAGTTAGCATCATGCTAAGTCTCATGCTAAAATACCGTCCCAGGGCCTGTATTCACGTTGAGATAGCATGAGACTTAGCATGATGCTAACTTAGAAGCTCTTCCAATGTCCTACAGGATTTAATAGGACTTTGGAAGAGCTTCTAAGTTAGCATGATGCTAAGTCTCATGCTATCTTAACGTGAATACAGGCCCAGGGACACAGACTTATTTCCTGGGACAAACATCGCAGTGTCATCATGCATCATGGAATATATTTCGTGATCTAGCAACATTTCTGCGACTCTTCATAGTTGTGGCAGTCTCTTTGTCGCTTTTCGGTGCCAACGTGGTTTTATATTCAAAATATGTGGGTGTTCAATAACCCGTCAGTGATGACTGATAAGAACATTTCAACAATGGCTGTTGTTTTGGGTGTTCCTGTGTTTAATAGTAAGATCAACTAACAAGACAAGTGACTGCGCTATAGCTACTGCATATTGATTCTACTCAGTTTCCTGGGACACCAGACAGAAAAGAGGATTCCAGGGACAGGGTGCCCATTTTAACCGTTTCCATGGACAAATACCCCTTAGGGGAGGGGGGGGGGGGGGGGGGGGGGGACTTTTTAGACGTGTCATGTTTTTCGATTTATTAATAAAAAAATTAACAAAAGTATTTTAACAAAAAAACTTCGAATTTATTTTTACCTTGTGATTTTATCCCTTTTTAAAACATGGTAAGATTTAACGCATAGCTGCCAACCTTGGAGAAATGAAATTCCTGACAAAAAGTACGGGGATCCGGGGGCCTTCAGCGGCCCCCTGGTAGGATCCAGGAGCAGCGCCCATGGTGTGTCTGTGAGGGCAACGCCCCTCAAGCTGAAGGTTTTCTATGAAATGAAGCTGCAAAAATTGACTCTTCATGTTTAATAAAACCCCAACCCAAAATAATAATAATAATAATAATAATAATGGGAATTTATATAGCGCTCTTTCTCACATGAGCTCAGTGCGCTTTACATTGATAACAAGAACATTAAAGCAAACAAATAATTAATCATTAGAAAGTAAAATAAGCACGATGCTTACACACAATCTGACTCTTACTCACACACACACACACACACACACACACACACACACACACACACACACATATACACACACATGCATGCGCACACGCACGCTCGCACACAATTAATTATACAAGTAAAACACTTTGATAAAAATTAATAAAGGTATCAAATTTGAATAAATAATTTGTATATAAAAAAGTCTATAAAGAGAGTTTGGAAAAATCCAACTTTTAAAGTTCAACTGGCTGCATGTTCAACTAAAACTAAGAAAATGCATTAACAAATCCTTCAGTACCCCATCCTTCCTTGGAAATGACAAATTCAGGAAAATAAGATAGTTTTCTGGATGTTCCTGACAGACTTTAGAAATCTGGACTTTCCTGACAAATTCCTGATAGTTGGCAGCTATATTTAACGTGGTGACAGCCCTGACATGACCTTTGTTGTCGACGGGGACATCATTTTAATCTTAATCTTAGGGGGGGGGGGGGGGGGGGGGGCGGTAGAGAACCCTGCAATGTCACACCTAGGCATCGAACTGCGGACCCTAGTGTCTAAGGGTCCGCAATAGGGCAACATCATTGGGATCTTTGTGGTTTTCACAAAGTTTGGATTTATCTTTTTTTTTACTATCATTGGTTTCCTGATGTATATTTCACGAAGGATTTCAAATGTACCTTTCTTTGATAATGTTTAAATCAGTCTGTTTAGTCTTGTGCTTGCCAGCCGCCATTCAGACATTCATGCATAGTACGTTGGCACATATAACGTTGGTAATAAGCTTTAAGCTTGTTGCCGTTATGCTTGCTTAATATGTGTGTAAAATGTGCTTTTTGGTAAATAAAAATCATTTAAACCAACGGGGACCACCTGCCATGACCAGGGAAGAGCTGTGTCATCTTCATCTCACCACCCCTCATCCTCAGCCGAGGAACACTTTGTCTTCGACCAACGTGTCCTTCATAAGAGCAGCTGTATGCTAAAATAGCTAATAGGACGTATACATTGATATCACCTAACATCGAAATCCAGAAACTTGGCACCAGAACGAGTGCGACGTTATCTCAAGCTTGCCCTTTCTGTTTCTGTTTCTGTGTCTGTGTGTGCGTGCGTGCGTGTGTGCGTGCGTGTGTGTGTGTGTGTGTGTGTGTGTGTGTGTGTGTGTGTGTGTGTGTGAGTGTGAGAGAGAGAGAGAGAGAGAGAGAGAGAGAGAGAGAGAGAGAGAGAGAGAGAGAGAGAGAGAGAGACATTGTACTAAGTATGTGTTGAAAGAAAACTTTTTTGTTGAATAGCTACAGCCTAATCTATTTAACCCTTTCACCGCCAAAGTCGCATTTTAGCACCACAGTAATTTGACACCAATATCATTAAAAGGCATCAAATTGGGGTCTATTATCCAAAGACTCTATTGTCTTAGTTTTGGGAAGTAAGGATAGACCTTATTTTATATATGTCACAGACAAAAACCCCAATACTACAGATGGATTTTGTTCTCTACCCAAGTAATTTTAATGGACATTTTTGGATGAAATATGGCTGGCGGTGAAAGGGTTAACTGATCATGATGAAAATTTGGAAGTGTGGATTTTGCTGAAGGTTTGCCTTATGGTGAAGGCACAGTCCCAAGTACTGTGCGTGCACGTAAAAACAAGTGTCAAAGCCATATACAGCACGTGTACACACACTGTCTAAATTCAACTCTCACACACACACACACAAGCAAACCACCAGTCTTGCAGTGATATGAAAGCATTCCGTTTGTTTGTGGTACAAATAGTTCCCCCACCTTCTGGAAGTTCTGTGCTTGAAACTTCCTCTAATCTGTCACTCTCTTTGACTCTGCCTTTTCCCTTTGTTTACTATCATCTGCTCTCTTTCTGCCTTACTGGTTCATTCTCCTGCCTTTGTTTTAAAAACAAAAACCTCTTACAAAGAATGTCTCTAGTCGAAGACGGACATGTTGAGAATATTTCTTAGTTAGGCTGCATAACGTACGGCAGCATGACGCATCTGCACTCATAATTGACAGGAAATTGTCAGAGTGATCGACGACGACGAATGATAATAATCATAAAATATGAAAGCATAATTATTGTTAGCCGGCAAAGGTTGTGGGCCTCTCATAAGTCTTTTCTTTTACGAGGTCATCTGCCATTTCTGCTGCTAACAGTTGAACTTGCGATCAAAACGCATGCTGTGTGTGTGTGTGTGTGTGTGTGTATGTGTGTGCGTGTGTGTGTATGTCAAAAATTAAAAATATAAGTTCAGTAGTTATGATCTACTAATCGGCATTTTCTGTTCATGTGTGTGTTTGTCTGTCTGTCCGGTATAGTAATGAGCAGCTTAGGACGCGCATTTCACCGCCAGGGGGCAATCAAACCAGTAGGGGCTTAGCGCGTGATATTCTTAGTTGGGGGTAGTGAGAGAGAGAGAGAGAGAGAGAGAGAGAGAGAGAGAGAGAGAGAGAGAGAGAGAGACAGAGAGAGAGACAGGGAGGGACTCGTCTCCAAGACTCCAGGAGGGACTTGTAGACCATTCCAAACATTCAGTACCGTTCAAGGTCAAGGTCAAAAGTGTAGTCCTTGGATAATTGTAACATCATTGCCTTAGCCATATCGTCAACATTTTTGCTGTTACAGATCCAATAATTTGGTGTCTCTTAGGTTGGGTCAAGAACGTTCGTTCGTTCGTTCGTGCTGCATAGCACAGATGACTTTGATGACCTTGATCTTGATCTTTGACCGGTACGTGTTACTTCGAGTGGTGACCATAATCTGAAAACCGTTGGTTGCACACTTTGTAACTATGTATACACATTCTCGATCAGCATGGCACAAGGAATGCAGTAGGATACATTTTGAACCTGTTGACCTTGACTGTGACGTTTGACCTTGAGGCTGAGAGAGAGAGAGATAGAGAGAGAGAGAGAGAGAGAGAGAGAGGGAGAGAGAGAGAGAGAGAGAGAGAGAGAGAGAGAGAATTTTGCTCCAACATTGAATGCCTTTACCAACAGAGAGACACCAAAGCCAGATAAGCACGTGAGGAAATTTTGCAACCGCTCGAGTTCAGCCTTGATTATGTAATGGTAGCATAATTTGACAGTCACACCTTGAAAAACAGACAAAGAAGATATTGTGATCAGAACACGTAGAATGTAGTTTGTTCCCAGTGTTGCATAATATTATTATAAATCAATGGTTGAACCCACGATCTGAGATCATCAAATTAAACCACCAACACCACACACAGTCTAAGAGAATGATGACAATTCCATTTCACAAACGCTACTGACTTTCATGAAATTACAAAAACCAGCATATGCAAATGCGTTTCAACTTTGCGTAAATTTACATTAATAAAACAAATGTGTAACTTTCACACCACAACCAGCCATTCATCCGCTCTCCGCTATCTTGCTCACTCATCATGCAGCCCACCACCACTTCCGCCTTCAGCAGTTTTAGTTTTTCAACTAGCAATAATCATGCCCCTGTTGAACCTCATCAGCTATGGTAAAAAACAAAATGTTTGGCAGTGTAAACAGAAAGAAAAAGAAAACAAAACCAACCAAAACAAAACCCAAGCCAATCAAATAAATGTCAGTTTTTAATCAGCAGCAATTGGTGTTTTTTTGAGTTGATAACATCAACAAAATATTGCTTTAAAACAATATGACATAAAATTAGCAAAATCTATAATGTTGAAACAAGCAGTATTTTGTTTTTAGAGCAAGTCTGGAAAAGCCATGAAGAAGTGTAAAAACATTAAAAAATAAAGATACATGTATCAGTGAAAGACCAGAAATTGTGTTCAAATTTATGAAACCCCCCAAAAAGAGAAGAGCATAATTTTAACCCTTACACTGCCCCGTCACGGATATTTCCGTCAACTTCCGGTAACCTATAAACTGCCCCGTCACGGAAATATCCGTCATAGGGTTATTCTAAGAGTTTCCCTTTTTCTATCCATACGCTTTTCGCAGTATGTTCGAATGCGTGTGAGAGTGTTCTCAAAGGATAGTATATTCAATCCCCGTTCAGAAAAGCATAGGTTATATGCACATTTATTCAGAAAGTTTTGCGATAGACTCGGCAACCTAAAACGGCTTGGCAAATAGTTGCCCCGGAACCAGAACCGGGCTCGGCAGTGAAGGGGTTAAACATCTTATCTAAAGCTTTAGATAAGCACAACCAATTAAAAAAACACCCAGATAGGCTAATGTACAAAGAAATTCCTCACAGACAGACACACACACACACGCACAGATACAGGCACACATACACACACACAGATATACAGACACACACACACACATACAATTAAAAACAAATACAAAAAAAAAAAGATGGAATGTTATTACTTTCAGCTCAAGTATCAAGCACAAGAAAAAAAAAAAAGTAGATTTTTCTTAGCGAAAACTGCACTTAGAATAATAAAGAATGTCATTGAACGCTCATGCGTTTAAAAATAATATAATGCCCCCCAAGTTGTGCACCCAGTCAAAACACACAGAACATCACAAGTTGAAAAATAAACTTTTGATTGATAAAAACAAGACCTCACATAAACTTTTAAAAGTATTACAAATGAGTCTAGAAGTATAATGTCTTAGCACCTCATAGAAACTCATAGCAGTATAATAGATCTAGACAAACATGATTATAACATTCACTTTCTGTAATGATACTTACAATTAAAAAAAATAATGAATATACTTTTAACAGCAATATTCTAATTTATTAATGAGGATTCCACACAAAACAAATCCATAAATGAAGCATCAGGATACATGTAGCACCTATGCTTAATAATTGGCCACTGCAAAGACCACCTTTTGCAAGAGTGAATACCCTTGGTGGGTGGGGGAAGATGGTTGAGTACTGACCAAACAAGAGCATAACTCTCGCCAATAACCCTATTTGAGGCCACTGAATGGCTGCCTTTTGCAAGAGTGAATGCCCCAACAAAGGCTTAACTCTTGCTGTCAAGGGCGTTAATAACCCTAGTTGCAGAGGCCAATAGGTAAATCATTACACTTGTAGTTATTGTAAATCAGTAATTTTTCACAATATTCAAGTTCATAATATGAAAAGCAAGCGCGAAATCGCCATAGTTTGTGGCACACGGTCTATTTTTACCACTCCAATCATGAGTTACCTCCCCTGGCTTTTCAATAATTTTAATCTGTAAACCAGAATGTTATCTCTGCACCATTTCGTAACTTTTTATATCTTTTGGAAAACATTTAAAACTATGTATCCTACTTATACTCATCGAAAGAAGCACCGCATACTCGTCGTGTCTGTTGTAGTGTCTGTATTACGTATGTTTATTATTTTGTACGCTTTTAAAATACATCATTTTAAAGAGTGGCCTCAATTAATTTTGAAGTATAGCCCTGATTTGAAGTGCGACAATTTTGCCAAATGTGCGACAATTTTGGACCGACAGACCGACCGACAAAGTGAGTTATAGGTTTGTGGCTTGAGCCACAAACAAAAAGTACACCCGTGAGCTTACAAAAACAAATCAGTTGGAATGTTTTACATAATGTCTCTTTTAACATTAATATTTAAAGTAACAATAACAGTCTGGAATCTTAGCAATATTTTCCATTTCCAAACTTAATATATTTGACTGTTAACATAAGTTACATTATATGCTTGTAACGGAAATCAGGTGTAACGTCCTCTCGGATGCAAGCAGCACGTGTGAGACGAAAACCATCAACCATCCATCACTTCGGCTTCACAAGAGCAGAAACCGTCCTAAGAAACGATCAGGCTTTAAATGTGAAATAAATTAGGGTGAAGTTCTGTGCATACATGTGAGTATGCATGTGTGCGTACATGTGTGTGTTTTGGTTTTGTGGGTTATGTGTGCACGCATGTGTATGTGTGTGTCTGTATGCATGTGTGTGTGTCTGTCTGCGTGCGTACGTTGTATGTGAGTGTATTTGTATGTGTATCCTCTGACGTTTTGTGTATGTGTGTTGGTGTATGTGGTCAGTCCGTGCAACTCAGTTGCTATGGCTTACTGAATGAAAGATGAATAATGAGTCGGTGTCGATAAATGTGTGTGTGTGTGTGTGTGTGTGTGTGTGTGTGTGTGTGTGTGTGTGTGTGAGAGAGAGAGAGAGAGAGAGAGAGAGAGAGATAGTTGCTTTGTATTTTTGTTATCTACTTGTTGATGAATAATTGATTGTAAAGCACTTTGGGCTCATTTGAGGTAAAGCGCTATATGAATGTACTATTATTATTATTATTATTATAGAGTTACGGTTGATTAACCAGCTGCAAAGCGAAATCTGGTCAATGTTTTCAGAGCAGTTTGATTGTTCCTGGCCGTGTGTCCATCTATGCTAACCTAGGAGGCTCACATTTTTCATGCGGATAAGCATTTAGGATATCTAGGCAAAGTTTGAAAATGAAGGTCATTGGACAAAGGTCAAGGTCAGTGGAGCCGAAAACGCTGCCACGCGAGATCCGCGCTGGCGCAGGGGTACTTTAGGTTTGTTTGTTCCTGCAAGGTCACTGGACCCCCTGGAAATGCTGCGGCGCGGCTGGTTGATCTAGTGTTATCACGCCCTAGTTCACAGTGTGCTTGTTGAAATTGTAAGTACATTTTACGGATAATCTTATTATTATGTGTACGTGTTCAGTTCTTTGATCTTACACACACAATATGTGACCCAGCACTACGGAAGGGACATCAAGTCGCTGGGCTAGTTTCTCACAGCCGGCTTGCAAAGTAAAAAATCTCATTTTTTGTCTATTTTGAGTTATGGGTATTTTCGTGTTCTCTAACATCTTATTTTTCATATTTGTAAAGGATACTCTTTAATATGGTCTCTAAATGGTCTTATAATAAGTGTTTTAAAACGAGTAGGTCAATGCATTTTCTTCAGCTAGACTAGACTTTAGACTTTGTTTTCTCAACATGGCCGATGCTCACTCTGCTAACTCTAAGTGCTCATAACTCTGGAACGGAAAAAGATACAAGAATGGTTCTTGTATCATTAGAAATAGAATTATCTGGAGTTTGCAAGTGTATAATTTTCTTAGAATGGTCAGTTTGACACTTAATGTCCCTTTCGTAGTGCTGGGTCACACATATTAATGATGGGCATACCATTATTGCCATCTTGTAATATTATAAGCTGTCTTTTCATTGGTGTGAAGCGTTCTTATGTCAATGCTTTGAACACGGTTTTGACTGTTTTCATATTATCTGGAGTAATTTTGTGCTGAAGATAAAGTGTAAAATTGGTTTGACTATTGATTGCATTCTGACTGTTGGATTCTGTTTAGATAGATGGTGAATCAAAAACAATTTTTTTGTTTGATTATTGTGATTTGCGCTTCTAAAGACACACTGACCCAGCGAAATTAAGTCCCTTATAATTTGTTCTGCCCAGGTGTGACCCACATACAAATTCATCCAAATTTAAATTGAGCTTACTCTTCAAAGTGATGTTTAAAAAAACAAATCCAACCAAAGGAAACTGCGGGGTGCGGTTTATACAGAACTATTTCTCTCAGTGATCTCTATGCATTTATTGAAAGAAAATTCTTCGAATCATGGGGTCTTTAAAACTATCAAAAAGAGCAACAACAACAAAATGCAGTAGCCTCGTTATACAGTAATAGCATATAAAGGAATACAGATGGCATTCAAATTGTACAAGGGCAGTGATGAATCACATGCTTGAAACATAAAACAAGAGGTTCCCTGACTTGACATACAAAAAAATGAAAGGTTCCATGAAAGTGAATGTCATAATCATGTTTGAACACGTCTTGAAAGCCTTCAAAATCTCAGCTAATTTCAACTTTGGCAGCGATCATTAGATGGTCAGAGGGAAAAAACTCCTCCGCCATGATGGCCCCAGCAGAATCCACCATGTCCTTAAACACCACAGACGCCACGCACAGCAAAACAACCATCAGCACCATCGAAGAGAGCAGCAGCTGAACGGGCGGCAGCCTACCTATCCCCGCAGAACGCAGAAACCTCCCTAACCGATGCCGGGCAGTTACAGTGGGCTGCCGGATGATCAGGGGGTTGCACAAACAACACCCAAAACCCGCAAGAATAGACGCCCCGCTCTGGTCGATACGGGACGCCACCACCAGGATCTTGACAGTCGCCGTCCCGGCGAGGGCGAAAAGGACAGCGGCGACGACGATAAAAACGCAGAGACGGACGAAGGTGGCCGGGGAACACTCCTCACAGTGCGGGAGGTGGCAAGTGGAGGCTTCCCCCTCTCCCCCCTTCACGCACACCCCGCAGCGGCAGGAACCGTGGGGTCCGCAGTCCTGGAGGCAGGGGTACCCGGCGGTGCGGTCGCTGATGGAATCCCTGGCTGCCTGCATGGCCCTGTGCAGGCGGTGGATGAAAACGTCGGTGGAATGTCGGCTCCTGTACTCGCTTCCATCTCCGCCGTGTAGGGTCACCCGCGCGGCTCGTAAGTCGCCGGAAATCAGGATCCTGTCTGGGCGACTGGTTAAACCTGGTTCCGGCTGCAGTGACAAAGAAAGAAAAGAAAAAAAAGAAAAGAAAAAAACACATCTGACTATAAGGCGCACCTTTGTATAAGGCGCACCCCCCAAATTTTACCCAAATTTCAGATTTTGTTACTATATTTTCTTACTATTTCATCAGTCACATTATAAGGCGCAGGGGTCTGAGTCTTGGGAAAAAGTATCGCCTTATAGTCAGAAAAATATGGTACTCAATAAAATTCTCATTAACCACTTCAGTGCCGCCTTTTAGTTACACCACATGCTGGCGGTTTGCCGCGCAATTTTTGAACGCGGCAAAATCGCTACTTAGCGGCGATGTGTATATACATCAGTGGCAAGTACTGAATTGTTATAGAGGACGTATATTCTATATAAATGGTTTTTTAACTGTGAGTAAGAAAAACCAACAGACCTGCTCACAAATTTTAATGGAATGTTCTCTGGTTGCTATGCAACCATTCCAATATGCTTCATAAATAATACTAAAAAAAAAGTTCTTTACACTGAACAGACAACAAACAAACAACGGATAAAATAACGTCACTTTACACTTCTCGTGTAGTTGCTCGTTTCTTGTACATTCCAGTGAAGTTGCAGTCTGTTTCAGGGTTGTTTTTTTTCCCCTTCAACAAGAACAATAAGTACTAACACTACTTAAAACAATACTAAATTACTGTTACATAATACACGGCCGTTCAATTTGGATCGTTTAGTTCCCACATATGCGCTATCGTGAAACCCACTCACCTCCTCCTCTTTTGCATCTCCTTCCTTCCCCATCCATCCCTCCCTCCCATTCCTTGACCGTAGCAAGACTTCACGCGGCAGCAAAGGTAGCACGCAGGCAGGATTTCACAAGTGGGCTGCTACAGCCAAAGTTCTATTTGGTCGCTGGCAGCTTGCTTACTACACACGCGCGCAGCAGTGCAGCAAGGCTTGGTGGCTTGAAGAGTATAGCCTAGTAGGCTAAAGAGTGTTCCTCTTTGCTTTGTGCTGTGGAGAAACTACACACTGACACTAGTTGTCTTTCAATTTAAATTGCTCAGCTACCGTTCGACTAAGCACCTAACTAACTACACACTTTAAACACAAGATGACTCTAGAACTTATATGTAAAAGCACACTTATCAACACTGGCTACTTTAGAACACGCCGAGGAAAATGCCACATAAATCTGTGGTACTGAGGGAAAAACCTAGGCCTTTAAAATAGCGCGCACTGCTGTTCTATTCCAACCCTGACTGCTATAATGTACACAAAGCGTGGTTTATTAATTAACACTAATTACACCACAACTAGCTTTTGGTTCGAATCACTGTTCACACAATGCTGTTCACCACACACCTATGTATGCTCACACCAAAATGTTTGGCAATCGAAAGTCTGTTTAGAAGCAGTGGACGAAAACATACGGAGCACAAATTCCACTCTGTTTTCCCACTTGTTTCTGGCGCTTCCAAGAGGTTGAGTCATTCGCATTTCCCGCCTCTGGAAGCCTAGCCGGCAGCAACTAAAGAGTCTGCAAATGCCAGTTTTGTAAAGCTGTGAATACTAAAACCACTTAACTCCTTGACTGCCACCAACATATTACATACTGACATGATGACATCACTGATGATGTCATCAGATGAAGAGGAATAACCCTGATATGCTGGCTTTTGCTATAACACAATCAAGAGAGTTATATCCCCAGACCATTTCGATTTTCTCTAGCAGTCAAGGGGTTAAATAAATAAAAAGCTGAGGTCCAGTTACCATGTTGCTGAATGTGAACCCAGATACCCCAGGGTGGGTGGATTCCCAGACGTCCTGGAACGTGGGTGTGGAGGGAGACAGAGGGGTCACCAGCCTGACTTTGCACTGCTGCCTCGCCCTATCCCCTGAGGGAGCTCGCCCGTCCCTGCTTCGAAACAAACGCACCGGGCCGTCAAAGTCTGGATAGGTGTTGAAATCCCCAGCCACAATAATGTGGGCAAGTTTGTTTTCTGGATTTAAAAAAAAAGAAGAAAAAAACGGTAATGTAATACCTTATACATCATTTTGATTTGGCATGGTAATGGCTTTTGACCTCTCGAGAAACTGTGTTCTTTAGCCCCAAGAGACCCGTCAGGTCGAGGAACAAACAGCCATATGAAAACATTAACCAGCTCGTTAAAAATGAGGAATGTTTCCAATTTCTATTCAAATCTGGATATTCAAATGGACATCAAAAATGTTTTCAGTTCTGTTTGTATGCATGCACATGGCTGCACACTCACACGGGGAAAACCCCCAAACCGACAGTAATTCTGTCCAAACAAATGATGAAACCAATAGGAGACATTTTTTTTCCAGGCAGGTGGTCTGAGTATTCAGCCATTATATAGCTTCTGGTGAGGCTAGATTTAGCTCTTTTTAACCCTTTCATCGCCAATGTCGCATTTTAGCACCACAATGACTTAATGCCCATGTCACGAAAAGGCCTCAAACCAGGGTCTGTTATCCAAAGACTCTATTTTCATAATTTTGGGAGGTAAGGATAGGCCTTACTTTATACATGTCACAGAGGAATCCCCACTATTGCAGATGATTTTTTTCTTCTCTACCCAATTAAGCTTAATGGAAATTTGTGCTCAAAAAATGGCTGGCGGCGAAAGGGTTAATGAATATACAGTGGAACCTCCATTATAAAAAAAATTCCAAAATGAGATCTTATAAGGGCGGTAATTTTAATATAAATTACAAAGAAGGGCAATGTCTCAGAGAAATAGGTCTTATATGGGAGGGAGTCTTATAATGGGTGGTCTTATAAGGGCGGTTCCACTGTATATAGAATTTCTGCTATTCTTATGCTTGTCACATTCAAGAAGTTTGTTGGATGAATAAATATATATATAAATAAACATTACATGGGTTGTTTATTGCATATGGGTGTAAATGCAAACACAACCTTGTAGTATCTCGATTTTTTTTATTTTTTAGTTAGGTACATAGTCAGCTCTCTAATTTTTCCCGCCACCTTCCATCAAGAGCTTGTATCTCTAACGACTTTCTATCTGGGGTAAATGAGGTTGTGTAAATAGAAGACAAACTCAAAAATCCCAAATTCAGATCTACTTAAGGACAAAAACCTTGTATCTTCGTTCTTTTCAAGTAAGAATTTTAAAAAAACAAAATGCAGGACTAAACTCACAATGTCTTGCAAAACATATTCATCATAGTTAATCAATTGTGGTAAACGTGGTTAATTTTTAAAATAGTTTTTTTCATTTTTTCTTAAAACTACCAAAATTGAGATACGAGGTTTTTGAATTTCACCGACGATATGACTATTTGTGGACCACCCACTGTCAATGTATTGCAGAATTTCAGCGGCATTCTGGCACTGCTGCTGGCGGTGGTAGGACAGGTGCACTGCCAGGACGTGAACTGTGGTCGTGGGCTCCACCAGAACCGGCACATGCAGCGCCAGCCTCTGGTTGGTGTCTGGCCATTGCGCCTTGGACAGCTTCTCTGCCCGCACCTCCCCGATTGGGAATTTACTGAGTACTGCCAGGCCTGTGAATTGAATCACACCCAAACACACACACATGTACCGTGAAAACTGCACTATAAGACGCAGCTGTATATAAGCCGCATCCCTTTAATTGAGAAAATACTAGGTATTTATTCACATATAAGCTGCACCAGTTTCTAAGCCGCAGAGAAAATTGTACGTGCACAAAGCAACACAAATATATAAATTCTCCTATCAGAAAATGAGCATTTAATGCTCTCAGATACTTTAAACATAAGATTTGAATCTATTGATTACCAAAACCAGTTTTGAGTCTAAAGAAGCTCAAAATAGGGTGAAGAATGTGGCCACAAAGTTAGATTTAATCATACTGATAAACGTAGAATGAAAAAAATCTGCAGATAAGCCGCATCAATCTATAAGCCGCATGGGCCAAAGTTGAGGAAAAAAGTAGCGGCTTATAGTCCGCATTTTACGGTATGTGTGCATGCACATACACATGCGCGTGAGCGCGCACGCCCATGCACACACATTCAGACACACATGCCATGCACACATTCATACACATATGCATGCATGCACATTCACACACACACACATTAATGTACGATCGTGATACATTGTATTTTACCCAACAACTAATGATTCAGCTAGGACATTCTTCTTGGACATTAAACTGAACTACAAGGTCATTTCTTCTTCTGGGAATTAAAACTGAAATGTAATTTTGAGAATTAAAAACTGAACCTTAATTTCCAGGTACTCATGTCACAAGAATGTTGCTTCTTTGAGGGCATAATAGATCTTGCAAATTTGATTTACTCACTAGTATTCAGTAGTCTAGTAACTAATTTCTTAGAGGACAGAATAGTAAATTGTAATGTTGACACATTCGCAAACTTATCACTAAGATTTTATACTCCAGTATCCTCCGAAGTCAGAGTGTGGCTGCCCACATGGCGGGGTAATCAAAAACAGTCACACACGTCATGTTCTCATCCCTAGCTGGTGCATTTGTACCATAGTGTTCAAGTGCTTTGCCGTAGGGATGATCCTTGGAGTCTTTAAGCCAGGGTACAACAACAGCAACAACAACATACCCCAGTAATGTTCATACATGTTCAATTGCACTGATTTGACTGATAAAAAACATCATGGATCGTAGTGCCAGAAATGAAGAGCAGAAGCTGTGCCGGTCAGGGCTTGTCCCCGGTGAGCGCTTCGCTAGCCGGAGTGGTCCTGCCTACAAAGGTCTATGGCGGCATTGGCCCACTAAAACCTTACTGTCATTACCACCAGGACAGAATTTTAAACTCTCAGTGCGCTCTCCAACTTCTGCTGAGTAAAATATAGCTTCCGTAGGCTCCTTCGAGTTCAACGTACCCGATACAGATTCAGAATCGTACCTTCCATTTCCCATCCAGTCCAGTAGGAGTGAGAGGGCTTTGCCACTCGGTCAGCTGAGCGTGTGGCTGTCCAGTCAAACCCGGGCAACAGGCGCTGCAGGAAATCAGCCTGAGATCGGCTTCTGTCAGCATGGAGGCGTACCTCTTGGAGAAGAAGCACGTCACACTCTGCTTGTCTCACCTTCAAAGACATGTATTGCATAAAGCGGAGTTATTTTTAAAATCCACACGCGTATGACATACACACATAAAGATACAACACGCGTGTGCTTCCAGAAGGTGGGGGAACTATACAAAAGACCTCCCCGCCCGGTATCCCCATGGGGGGTCATTACTAAATTACTAATTTGACCCAACCAGTCCAGGTCCCCCTGATCGGAGCCCAAACCGTGATGCCACACAATTGTTTTTAGTCTTTAAAGGTGGACCCTGACGGATGTGAATGCAAGAAACACGTCGAGATCATCAGAAAGACAGCCTTTTCAAGGATGAGAACACTCACTTTGCTCTGGTTTCTTATAAATTAAACCATCAAAACGGCGATTCTTCCTTGGCGGAGATGCCGGAGAGAGTAGCCATTTTGGATGGGGTGGGTGGAGGTCACTCATTGTAGTTGAAGCGTTTTCTTTTTTTGTAGTGCAGTAAAAAAAAAAAGGAGATATTTCCTTTGTTGTGAGCGAAACTCCTTTAGATAAACTTTATAAAATTAAAAAAATAAATAAATAAAAAGGCTTGTATTGCGAAAAGTTTGTGCAAACGATTTGGTCTAAACGCAGGCGGCCATTAAAAAAGAGACGGCACACGCCTTCTCTTTGGGTGAAATAATTTGACTTCCAGCACCTCCGTCAAGGACGAATCGCCGATTTGACGGGTTGATTTCTAGTATACCAGAGCAAAGTGAGTGTTGCGATCTCTGTAAAGGGTGTTTTCCTGGTGATCTCGACGTGTTTCTTGCAAAAACTCATCCGTCAGGGTGCCCCTTTAATTGGTGTGGGGGCAGAGCCAGGAATATGACACAGCCCTCCTAAACTGCCCATCAGATAGTAGGTTGATGATGTTGTCTGGCAGTGGCACTGTGGCAGTCTGCTCCATCTGATGGTAGCAGGGCTCCCAATCGACCCGCAGAACAAGGGGTCCCAAGGACTCCTTCATGCACTTACGGCATGGAGGTCCAAGAGGAAGGATAGAGGGTCCCAATGACATTGCGCACACACACATACACACACAGGTAAGCAATGAATAGGTCAATGACAGTCAGGGAGAGAGAAGAGACTGAAAAAAAAAGAGGTAAATTAGTTCAATGAATAGAGCATTTGCCACGCGCCGGTGACCTTGAATTTCACTGAGTTGAATTAGAGAGGTCAGCGCAACTCGGGCAGAATGAGCTCGGGCAAATTAGTAGTCTAGTATAGAGAACGAACACTCGTGGCAAACGCCCTATTAGGCCAAGTAGTGAAAACGATGGATGTTGAAAGCTAGGCATAACTAGGAATGCAACATACTATGGTTTGCTGTTTGGCCCATTTTAATAGTGCATCCCTGGGACCCTCTGCACATTCATTTTAGGGTCCTTTAGGATGATAGTAATTCATTAACCCCCAAATGGGGGTCCCTGGGATCCCTGGGTACTGTAGTGCGTGGAAAAAAGGAGTTTCTGTAGATGGTGGTGTTGGATGGTTCAATTACAAAACAGGGGAGGGGTGAGGGGGGGAATTTGCATCTTGATGGAAGACTAGAACAAGCCGGCTGAAGAAGCAGACACAGCCTCCTCAGGTAACGAGTTCCAGTCTTTGATGGTGTGCGGGAAGAAAGAACTTCTCCTGTATTCAGTCCGGCACTGGATGGTGGATAGTTGCCGGCTGTGTCCTCTTCTTAGGCGAGTTGGAACTGACTTCAGTCTGATATTGTCGACTTTGACAATGCTGTTCAAGATTTTAAGCATTGTGTAATCCTGGTAGACTTTATGCGGTGCTCAAGCGTGGGCCATCCTAACTGAGAAAGCATGTCAGTTACACTGGAGGTGTTGTGGTAGCGATTTAACACAAAGCGAGCCACCCTTCTCTGTGCAGCTTCGATTTTGTCTATGTTCCTTTGAGTGTGGGGGTCCCACACAGAACTGGCATATTCAAGCAGGGGTTTGACAAGGGTCAGGTATGCTTTCTCCCTCAGTTCTGATGAGCAGATCTTCAGATTTCGTCATAGAAAGCCCAGCATTCTGTTTACCTTTGATGTTATGGCTTCAACTGACATGCTTGTCCCAGCTGATGTCCTTCTGGATGGTGATGTCAAGATACTTCACTGAAGTCACTGTGTCCAGGGTGTGGCCATGCAGGTCATACCTATGGCGGAGTGGTGTTCTACTCCGTGACGCAGGTAGGACAACACACTTTTTCGGATGGAATTCCATATCCCAATTTCCTTCCCAGCCTGCCAGGTGTAGGAGATACTGTTGCACACAGCTGTCTTTTGTCTTGTTCGGAAGTGATGGTTTTGTAGAATGTTGTGTCATCCGTAAACAGTCATGTTGGTGAGGTCACTTGCTCTGGCAGGTCATTTATCATTTTATGTAAGCGAGGAAGAGACAGGGTCCAAGCACCAATCCTTGGGGAATGACGGATTTTATGCAAGCGTATTCCGATCGGGCTCCCTCGATTACAACTGCCTGGAGTCTATGTGTCAGAAAGTTCTTGATCCAGCCATTGACTTCACCTTTAATGCCATAGTGGTGGAGTTTGTGCAGGAGAATTTGCATCTTGATGGAGGACCAGAACGAGCCGGCTGAAGAGGGAGACACAGCCTTTTCAGGTAACGAGTTCCAGTCTTTGATGGTGCACAGGAAGAAAGAACTTCTCCTGTATTCAGTCCGGCACTGGATGGTGGATAGTTGCCAGCTGTGAAGGCTGTGATTCACCTTGTCAAACGCCTCTAAGTGGCAAAATCCATGACAAGGATGTCTGTTTGTTTGCCCTCTTCTATGCTGTCCACCAGTTCGCTGACAAGTTCTAGGAGCTGAGTCTCACAGGACCGGTTCTTCCTGAATCTGTGCTGCTGGTCACAAAGGATGTTATTTCTTTCTAAATGATCCATCACAGAGCTGACAATGATGTGCTCTAGCAGTTTGCACGAGATGCAGGTCAGTGAAACAGGCCTGTAATTAGCTGGATCATAGTGCTCACCTTTCTTGAACACTGGTGTGATGTGAGCACATCTCCAGTCTGCTGGGACTTGACCAGTGGTGAGAGACGATTGAAAGATGGTGGTAAGTATGGGAGCCACTTCGTCAGCGAGTTCCTTCAGCACTCGGGCGCTTATACCATCAGGCCCACTGGCTTTGTAAGGGTCCAGTTTCATCAGCAGGCATCGGACACCTTCCTGAGTGATGGTGATGGTATTCAGTTGTGGATATTGTTCATCCTTCACTTTGCATTTTGCCTGGAACTCACTGTGCGTATAGACTCTGCCTTCACTGAATACAGACTGACACTGCTGGTTGAGAGACTCGTTTTTTTCTTTCGATTCTGAGAACAGGGTCCCATTTACTTTGAGAGAAGCAATTCCAGTGTCTGAAGACTTCTGGTGCTTAATAAATGTCCAGAATCTCTTAGAGTGCCCGCCAGTCTCACAGTTTTCATCTGTCGTGAGTGTCAAGGTACTGTTTATGTATTCCCAGTAGGCCCATCACATTTTATGCTGTACCTCCCATGCTTTGATCCTCAATTCCTCCATGCCCTGTTTTTTCCACTTCTTGTAGGCTCGGTTATTCTTCCTTGAGGAATAACGAGGGAACAAAGAACTTGCAGAACTTGCATACTCCTTCTTCTTCAAGTCAATCGGCCAACTTCAACGGGTTGAACTGCCGATATCTTGATCACAAGGTACATCACCGATCAACATACTAAGTACTAAGTAGTATTCTAGAAAGTACTGATAGTGATACTGTCTGATAATGATACTACTACTGTACTACAACATCGTCAACAAGTAGTACCTGTAGCTAACTAAGCAGCAGATGCCCCCCCCCCGCCCCCCTTTTTGCATGCATGTATTGTCCCCTAAATACAAATACTCCTGTGCATGCATCATGTGGGGCCCGTGTTTCCCCGGTTGATCTGGGGGGACTAAACGGTCGTGCATGACACTCTACATGCATCATGTGGGCCCGGGTGTCCCTGGCCAGTCTGGGGACATTTAATGGTCGGGCATGACCTTTAACTCGTCTTTCCCTCTATCACACCCCACCCCCCCCCACCCCCCTCCCAAATCAAATCTTCACATATCTAACTAACTTTTTTTCGGTTTTAAATCTCATTAATTCTTTCTACATAGTAAACTGTGTATCTGTAAATACTTCAGTTATTTCCTGATTATCTTGCAATCATTTCTTTCTTTCTATTTCCCCACAATGTTATCATTTCGCTTTGTACTCTATCTTTTGCTATTTTTCTCTTTTTCGTACTACCCCCTAAAGTGCAGCAGAATCTTCACTGGCTTCAGTTCAGCGTGTTGAAGTTGGCTGTCTAAAAAGAAGAAGAGCACTACAAACCATCCTTGCAATATGTCGCATTCTGATCTCCCAGCTGAACATGACATTCCACAGATTGTAGGTGCAGACAGTCATTTCTCTATGGCCATTTGCAAGCTGAACAACACAGAAAAGTGTCAAAACAAACGCACAAGCGTATGATGCACATTTTCCTACAAGCAAGCACTGCATCCCTAGTGCAGTGGACCAGTGGTTCCCTAGTTCTGAGATAACTCCAGTTGCCCACAAAACGTCAACATAGCAATTTATCTGGAGTAGTTTCCCCTTACGCCCCAAAAACGTTTTGTGTTTCGCTTTTTCACCCAATGAAAGCGCGATGTTTTTGCGAAACAAGTGCTTTGCCATTCCTTTTCCACGATTCATTCAATGTCAACAACAACAGTATGGTTTCTAAGTAAGAAACAAGCTCATAGGAGAGCTTATGGTAAATCAGTGCTTCGTTTTTTCGAATAACTGTGCATGTGTTTATGCGGACGTAAATGTCCAACATGGCCGACTTTCAGATTTTCACAGACAGCCACGCAAAATCTATCCTTGCAACCATGAACAACCTCCGCAAAACGAACACTCTTTGTGACGTTACTTTAAATGTTCAAGGGCAGAAGTTTCCAGCTCATCGGATAGTTCTAGCTGCTTGCAGTGATTATTTCTGTGCCATGTTTACGAATGAAGTAAGTGGATCTTAACATTCTGTTGTCACGTGTTGTGTTACAACTTCAATACTATACTGTCTATAGTAGTAGTACTCAGTATGATACTGTGTTAGGGATACAGACGTTTCGTACCCTGGACGTTTCGTCTTAGACGTTTCGCTGGTCGTTTCGTACCTCATGACCGTTTCGTCTTAGTCACTTCGTACACACTTGGACACTTCGTACACAAGCAAAACATCTCTAAAACTTGGGGGGGGGAGCCATATAGCCAGTCTGTGGACGTTCCGAACACCAAAATGTACGAAACGCCTGTGTACGAAATGACAGAAAGCTATCTGCAGTCTGGACGCCAATGATTTTTGTTTTCAAGTTTTGAACTCACTGCTACTCCTACCTCTTTCTGCTGGTCGGGATAGGGTTAGACAGGAATAGGGTTAGGATATAACGCCCGGGAAAGGGATAGGGTTAGGGTTAGAAATGAAAACTTTCTTGGTTATTTCCGTGGCTAGGGATAGGGTTAGGGTTAGACAGGGATAGGGTTAGGATATAACGCCCGGGAAAGGGTTAGGGTTAGAAATAAAAACTTTCTTGGTTATTTCCGTGGCTAGGGATAGGGTTAGGGTTAGATGGTTATTATTCTCATGCCGAGGTAAATATTTCATGGCAGGTACTTATTTATCGTGACACCGTTATCCAATGAAATTGCTTAAAGTAGCTGGAGTCCACTGCAGATAGGCCTAGCTTACTGTTACGAAATGTCTTGTGTACGAAATGCCTGTGTACGAAATGTCTTGTGTACGAAACGCTAAGTTATGTACGAAATGTCTTGAAAATAATGTATGAAACGACCAATCCAGGGTACGAAACGTCTTTGTACGAAACGTCCAGGGTACGAAACGTCTGTATTCCACTGTGTTAGTGTTTCACTGTGGTGATCGACTGTAACAGTCAACAGAGTAACTTGCTCTTAAATGTAAAGCTTGTAGTTCTTGAACATGTCAATTGTCACACATGTATTTGTTTACATTGAAGTATTTTTACGGGTATTATTTACCGACTGACTAGATTGAATGACTGCAGATTAACACACACTTGGACAATGACTCTCGTCACATAGCTGTTGATGGGACTATAATAGACAATGCATGCACACGCACGGCATGCACACATGCGCGCGCACACGCACACACACGCACACGCACACGCACACACACACACACACACACACATATCACATTGTAGACACAGATAATTACTGAACAATGAATAGCTTATGTGCATGTTTGTGTACAAGTGTGTGTGTATGTGCATGCATGCATATCTTGCCTCACTCAGTCAGTAACAATCTAAGTCTGTGATACTAGTTAGTCTAGTTTAGTAGTTACTCTTAGTGTTGCTGATATCTTACCCATGGCCTAGTCTTCAT
>JAGGCT020001904.1:0-40000 GCA_017654935.2 Phymorhynchus buccinoides
TGGTGACCTCAGTTTCGGTTTCCGATCCAGTCCATGCCTTGGTGCGTTCGGGTCAAAGTCATGGGGATCAGTGAGTTATGGGGAGCTGTCGTTGGACGGTCGTGGTGGCGCCCTCGGAGGAGGACCTCACTCACGCTAGCTCCACGACTAAGAGAATAGTGTCGTCAGTAGGGGGCTTAGTAGGTGGTGTCCTGAACAGGCTCTACTGAACTCCACCAAAGTGACTCAGCAGCAGTGCAGTGTCTCCTCGGTTGGTTGCCTCCTGACGGACTAACATAGATTCGCTCCCCTTGAACTGCTGTTCTTGGATTCTGCGACCTGAACGTGCGGAGGTGTGGCTGCGAATTGCGAATCGGAATGAGCGGCGTGGGAGCAACGCCACTGTACGGCCCAGAAGATGGGACAGCAAACAAATAACAACAAAAACAACAGAAGAAATGTATAAAAAAAAATACAAGAAGAGTGACAAACTAGCTTACCATAACTGCCCCGTTTCTGTGTTGCCGCTCGCCTCGGCCTGGGGCCCGATGTGTCCACATCCTCACGGTGCCTGTTGCGCATGCCTTTTCGCTTTCCCGGGCGACGAGTTATTTCGTACTCGTCATCGTAGTCTGACGAGCCTCTCCTCGCACGCCTCTTGGCCGGTTTTCTTTTCTTCTTCGGCTGCTCCTCTTCGCTGTCGAAGTCCTCGTCGGAAGACTGTCGCCGACGGCTTCTCTTTCCTCGCTGCCGCCTGCGAGGCTCTTCGTCGGACTCTTCATAGTCGTCGTCTGATGCCGCCGCTCGTCGACTCTTTCTTGGGGGCTCATCTTCCTCGTCCTCCTCGTCTTCGAGGATATCATCGTCAAAGTTTCTTCTTCGCTTTGCCGCTGCTCTCGGACTCCTGGTTTTGCTGCGAGGTCTGATGTCTTCTTCTTCTTCTTCTTCGCCCTCGAGGAAGTCGTCGTCTGAGTTTTTGCGTTTCGGTTTCGGTGGGGGTTTACGAGGAGAGGGCACTGCAGAAAGGAAAGGATACATGTTGACATTTAATGCAGCAAAACGCACGATTGCGATGATTCCAGAAAAAATTATTCTGGCAATCATATACACCTTAGCATAACAATCAAACAAAACTATTCTTCCGTGCAGTATCTGATTCTGATTCTGATACTATTACGTCAAAGGAGCCTATGAAGGCTATGTACTCGACAGAACTGGGAGAGCACACTGAGAATTGAATATAAAATCCTTTTTTTTTAAATAAAGAAAATGTCTTTGTTTTACTGTCGGGTGGTGTTGACAGCTTTTTAAGAGTTGACCATAGGCCTTTTCATTGTATCCGGGCTGGACCAATCCGGCTAGCGTAGCGCTCACCGGGGACGAACCCCGACCGGCACAGCTCCTGCCCTTCATTTACCACTACTTTGACCTATGGCCCCTAATTCCCTATTTTAATCTTTAGTTGGAGCATTTTGCTATTTACTCACAATCTATCCCAATCCACCAACAACCCTTATTCTTCTTCTTCTCCTTAGGCAGCCAACTTCATCACATTGAAGATTCTGCTGCACTATTTTGCCCAACAAATCATGGATATATATGGATACTCTCTTGTTCTGTTGCTTTGTGGTCAGCACACAGGTGTCAGACTCTGTATAAGTAATACAATTTCTACGTCCCCATCTAAGCCAGTGGAACAAAAAAATTTTAAAAATAATATTTCATTTTGTCTTTGAAAAGAAAAAAATATCAGCACTATACCACTATTGATCATTCATATTGCGCACAAGAAATGTAATCCATTTACTTGCAGGCATGTCTCAAAGACCTCTTTGCAGACAGAGAGACAGGAATCGAAAAGGAAAGGTAGAATAGAGATAGAAAATTGGTAACCATGCAAAAGGAAAAGAAGCTTTTTCCATTTAGAAAGATGCTCCATCGGCCCATGAAGTTGACAACGTTACCTGCAGCAGGCTGTTTCTTGACACTGGGAGCCCCAGCTCTGGACAGACGGATCATCCATGCTGGTAGCGTTCGTTTCTTCTTCAACGGTAATGCCATGTTCTTCCCATCCGCTCGGATCACACTGAGGATATGTGCCTGCGAAATATCAAAAGACAAAAACCGCATTCTGTACAAAACTACAATTTCTTTTCGTAGGCTAAAACCCCCCCACATACATACCAATATACAAGAAAAGGGATTAACAAACTCGGGACGAATGAGCCGGATCCGGCTCATGGCTCGCACAACCGTTTAGGACAAATGGCCCGGATCCGGCTCATAAGAGTTTTCAAGAGGTTTTGATTTCTGGCGTGTAGCCAGCTTTCCAGTGCGACGTCATAACCTATTTTCAGTTTTCTTTGACCTTGCCTCTCTTGAAATCAACCAATCATTGCATAGCTTACATTCAGGTTTGGCTGTAGAGGGGGGTCAAAGATCTGAATGTGAAATTTTCCTTCTTTCTATGTGTTAGCTGTTTTCGTCAATAGGAGACAAAGGACGAAGGTATGGAATCTAATATTTTACGATCGTTAAGTGCATGGTGTTGCTAATCTTTTCTGAAAATATTGATGCCTAACTCTTCTTCATAACTTGGTTTTGGTGATCGTTTTACGAACCTAGTCAAATGCCCAGTCCCCACAGAACAAGGGGAAATAATTCGGCCAGTCCCGAGTGAGATAAAAAAATTAAATGTAGGCTAAAATTCGAACCAACACAATATCAGTATACACCCAAAAGCACATGGCAATAAAATTGGCAATGAATTTGAACATTTTGCTAAGTCAAGATAGGTCAAAAAGTAAGGTTGTGATATTGTTCAGACATCAATCCTTAATGAAATGTACAGTGAAAAAAATCAGCTTTGTTATGCAAAAAAAGTCCAAAAATTATTTATTTTAATGGTGAAATCATTTCTTAGCTTAGGTATAAAACAAACCATCATCTACTAACCATATCGCCATTGCTATTTCACAACAATAATATTAATGATAACAAAAATGGGGAATATGATCAAAGAAAGTAATGTATACATGCACAAAATTAAAACCTGCCATCAAAATGGAAAAAGAATGGTTATTCAATATGGCTTAAACCTTTTTGTTTCAGCTGAAGAGCTCTTACGGTCTTCACAGCAAACCACATTAAAGCATAGATTCACCCACTTTGGAATATCGGCCTCTAACATTTAATCACAAGAAATCATAAAGCATTAAAAAAAATGCAAGCAACACAATTACACATTCATGGAAGCATCACACACAATGATACACTGATAGTGATACAGCAGAGAGCACTTAAAATGAACACAGCTAACAAAACACTTACGGGTACATTAACTACCCTCTCTGGAGGTTCTTCCTTTTCGTCATCCTCTTCTTTGGCTGCTGAAACAAAAATGTACAAGAAAAAGTGAACTACTGTATACTGCACAAATGGAGAATGTTTGAAGGGTACACACACACTTCTTCTTCTGCGTTCCCAGGCCACATGGCCATAATGGGTAAGGTATGTATGTGTCCGTTTTTCAGTTTTCACTGGTCTCCCCGCTGCGTACAGCCGACACATTCCGATTTCGTAGGAGCTCAAAGGAGAAAAATTATTGGGAAGATTTTGTATTGGAAAAAAGGCAGGAGAATGGGCCAATAACTGAATAAGTCAGAAAAATAGTAGATGCTAGAAAGCAAATGGAAAAGGCAAAGTCAAAGAGAGTGGCAGATTAGAGGAAGTTACAAGCACAGAACGAAAGACCCCCCCGGTATCCACACAGGGAGAGACTCGTGGAGGGGGCGGGGTTGTCCAGCTCCCCATATGGAGGCACGAGGCATCCACTCAATGCCCCGACACACACACAAATTTTAATCTTTCAAAAATAACGTTACCATACTTTCACCCAGCACATACATTATTATTTTCTGAAGTGTGGTCGACTTTGACCCAACACAAAATTACTACATTCGACCATCTCTTTTTCTGTCTCATAACTATGCTAATGGTAACAAAATATTTTTCAATGAACGTATTACATATTAATGATTAAAGACAAAAGAAAGAAGAATCTACCGTATTTTATGGACCGTAGAGTGCACCTCATTATAAGGCTTACCCCCAAATTGAACACAAAATTCTCATTCTGACAAGGTTGGGTTGTTGTTTTTTTACTAAATAATAGCATATCATTAGTCATACTAGTGGTTTAAGTACCCGCTTCGCACGTACCCAGTTAACCCTTTCATCGCCACTGTCGCCTCTTGGCACCACAATGATTTAATACCCATGTCACTAAAATGCATCAATAGAGGATCTGGTATCCAGTGACCCTATGTTCTTAATTTTGAGAGGTAAGGATAGGCCCTATTTTATGCATGCCGCAGAGGAATCCCCAATATTGCAGACAAAATCTTTTCTCTACCCGGGTAAGTTTAACGGTAAAATTTGGCTGAGGAATGGCTAGCGTTGAAAGGGTTAAGGGGGAGGATGGTTAGGCTGGAGATAAGGAAGAAGTAGTCATTGGGTATGGTCAAAGGGGGGTAATCTATATGTACTGCTGAATGTTTATATTGAGTTGCTTCCCATTTATCTGTATCTGATTATCTCATATCTTTGTAATTATCTCGATTATTTGGACTTGTATGTCCATGGAACTTCCCCTGTGCCTAAAGGAGGCCTTCTCGAGCGTGTATTGCATAATATCGCTTTGCTATACCATGCAGTTGCAAAACCTATTCGGTTCTAAGTTGATACACATAACAAAGAGCAAGGCAAAATTATTGTAAGATTATAAGGCATAGGGGGTTCAGTCTTAGAAAAAAGTATTGCATTGTAGGCCGTAAAATATGGCAATCCGATAAACCAAGCAAACTTTGCCAGCTCTCATATTTTTATTTTTTTGCTGTCCTGGGCCGTACAGTGGCGTTGCTCCCACGCCGCTCATTCCGAATCCCAATTCGCAGCTACACCCCAGCTAGTTCAGGTCGCAGAATCCGAGACCAGCAGTCCAAGGGGAGCGAATCTATGTTAGGCCGTCAGGAGGCAACCAACCGAGGAGACACTGCACTGCTGCTGAGTCACTTCAGTGGAGTTCAGTGGAGCCTGTTCAGGACACCACCTACTAAGCCCCCTATTCTCTTAGTCGCAGAGCCAGCGTGCCAGCTCTCATAACGTTTAAACATCTCTTACATCATACTGACCTTTGACGGGTTTGTCCTTCTTCGCCACAGAAGACTGGGCGTTCTTTACCCCTTCCTTGCTCTCTCCATTGCTGACAAAACAAAAATCATATTCAAGGCTTCAAAAAAAGTTGGTTGTCGGTAACTAAAAAATGCTTCCTGAGTGAAGAAAATTTAACCAGAATCATTCATGAAAAGACTTAACAATATGACTGAAAATGATACTACAAATGTATTATGTCAGCATAGTAAAATAGCAATTACCGTACATTATAAATGTACGGCAAGTTTTACCCAGATATCCCATCAGTTGCATTCATCATACAGTTTCTCAGGTGATCAATTCTCTGACCAAATATACTAATACTATAGACTCAATGTAAAGCAAACTTTATTAAAACCACAGCGTTTGATGATCAGGAGAAAAGGTTACAAACATTCACTCTCAGCTAAAAAGGGAAGAAAGAGACTCTATGATCAATGAGAGAGGTATATATGCATGCTGTTTATAAACCTGTGCTGTGATTTTTAAAGCTTCAAGTTAAGACCTCCGACAAACCATAGATTCAAATGACGAATAAACATAGACATTGACATTTTCATTAGTTTCTGTGAGAGTGACAGTGCTGGTGAATGAGGGTGGATGTCTTTGTGAGTGAGAATCATGTTATTTTTGTTACTTTATTTCTTTGCACTGGAATGTTGGTAGTATGACTATCTTGTTGATTTTGTTGATGCATGTTTTTAATGTTGATTTTAATGTTGCCTTTGTAAAGCGCATCGAGCATACTGCTGTATGGATTTTAGCGCTATATGAAATAACATTATTATTATTATAAACGTGATTAACCCTTTCGCCGTCGGCCATTTTTCAGCCAAAAAATACCATTAAACTTACATGGGTAGAAAAGAAAACCACTGCAATATTACGAATTCCTCTATGACATGTATAACATTAGGCCAATCCCTACCTCCCAAAATTACGAAAATAGGGTCTCCAGATAATAGGCCCTGATTTGATGCTTTTTAGTGACATAGCCTCTTGGCACCACAATGATTTAACACCCATGTCACTGAAAGGCATCCAATGAGGGTCTAGTATCCAGTGACCGTATGTTCTTAATTTTGGGAGGTAAGGAGGGGCCTTACTTTAGGCATGTCACAGAGGATTCCCCAATATTGCAGACAGAATCTTTTTTCTGGCCAGGTAAGCTTAATGGAAAGTTTTGGCTGAAAATGGCTACCGCTGAAAGGGTTAAACCATTGTGGTGCAAAAATGCGACATTGGCGGTGGTGAATGGGCTAAGACTGACGCACCTTTTCACACCGTTGACTGGGGCGTCCCCGTAGGTTACGACGTAGAAGAGCTGATCGGGCAGGAGGCCAAAGACATCTCCTTGCTCCAGGGTCTGGCGCAGGTCTCTCTGCAACACGTCCTGCTGGTCCTTGTCCCGCTGACGCAGAAAGCAGGGGTTGGTGTGCGTCTGTAACCACCCAGCATTTATTAAAGAAATACATGTCAAGCATCCATGGATGGATGACAGTATTGCTATCCTGATTACAGATTTCTCAGTAATACATAAACGCTGCATTGCTATCCTGATTACAGATTTCTCAGTAAATGAGTAATACATAAACGCAGCATTGCTATCCCGATTACAGATTTCTAGGTAATACATAAACGCCGCATTGCTATCCTGATTACAGATTTCTCAGTAATACATAAACGCTGCATTGCTATCCTGATTACAGATTTCTCAGTAATACATAAACGCCTTTCAGTACTGATTAAAATTAATAACAATTTCAGAGCTCTGCAGTTTTCCCACAATTAAATATTTTTGTATTAATCAATTTTCTTGCCTTTTATAAAAAAATTGTAAAGAGCTTTCGACACAGCACACAGTACTGCAATACATGTATCAACCTTGTTACACTGACCAAAGCATATATGTGACCCAGCACCATGAAAGGGACATAAACTAAGTCGCTGGGCTAGTTTCTCACAACAGGCTTGCAAAGTGAAATATATATCTCAATTTTTTGGAAATCAATTTTGAGTTATGGATATTTTCATGCTCTCTAACATCTTATCTTTCATATCCATAAAGGATAATCTTTAATATATGGTCTCTAAATATATTTGTGATGCAGCACAGGAAAACAAGGCTAATGTCGTAAATGATCACTTTTGACTTATTCATATTTATAGAGGCCAGAGACAACAGATTAACAGGCAAAAAACAGAATGCATCTATCTCTAATAGTTTATTTTTAACAATTTTTCAATCAATCAAATCTCTCTCTCTTTCTCTCTCTTGTGGCTGCCCGACTTTAGCCTTGTTTTCCTGTGCTGCATCACATTTTTAAAAATGCTTTAAAATTAGTAGGTTGGTGCTTTTTCTTAGGATAGGCTGTCCTTAGACAGTGATTTCTTAAAATGGCAGACAGTCACCTTACCAACTTTAAATGCTCATAACTCTGCAACAAAAAAGGATACAAGAATGGTTTTCATATAATTAAAAAGAGAACTGTCTGAAGTTTCCAACTGTGCCATTTTCTCAGAATGGTCATTTTGACACTTAATGCCCCTTGCTGGGTCACATATCCTTAATCATAAATTTGTTAGCCAAAATTTGATTGCAATACAATAACACATTAGCCCCTTTAGGCAAATGCTAAATCAAAGCTTATACTTACAGGTGTCAAATGTAATTTTCCATCGATGACTTCCAGCAATGCGTGACTTCTCGAGACACGCTTGTCTGTCACCTGGCAAGAAAAAAAAATCTTATTGCTTTCTATTTATGTACCTATAATAAATATAATAACACCAGTGATCGCGGTAGGATTTATGAAAACCAGTCCCATCAGCAACAATGCCCCCCAACAACCAGTATCAAAACCAGTCCCAGGGGAACAAACACCAGTGAAAACCACAATATTAATGCCCCTGTTAAAAAAGAAATTCCTAGCAAACATTTATCAGTCCCTTGGAAGTTGGACTGACAGGTCAAATTTGTTTCAGTATTTTGGGGTTGCAATCAGTATTTTACTGATATTTACCAGTAAATGCGATCACTGAACATTCACTTGTTTTTAGTCTGTTTACATCCTTCTGTGTGTCAGCTGCAGGCTGACTTAGGTGAGTGGGAAATTTAGATGAAGGAAATGATACACCATTACAAGCCATAAGACTAAGACTGTAAGAGAATCCCCAGTATTCCAGACACCATGTATCAGTGATGTGCCGAGGATGGAAAAGTGATAGAACAAACTGTCCAAAAGCGAAAAAAATCAATTCCTGGACAAAAGATCCTGACCCTTGCAATGCATATCGTCTGTGAAATTCAAAAACCTCGAATCTCGATTTTTGGGTTTTTTGAGTCAGATACATAGTCAGCTTTCTAATTTTTGTCGCCACCTTCCACCAAAAGCTCGTATCTCTAACGACTTTCTATCTGGGGTAAATGAGAATGTGAAAATAGACAAAAAAACTCGTAAGTCCCAAATTCAGATCTAGTTAAGGACAGAAACCTCGTATCTTTGCTCTTTTCAAGTCTTTTTTTAATTTTTTTTAAAAGTAATTTTAACAAAATGCAGGACTAAACTCGCAACGTCTTGAACAACATATTCATCATAGTTAATCAATTGTGGTCAACGCGATTAATTGTTAACAAAATGTTCTCCATTTTTCTCAAAACTACCAAAATTGAGATACACGAGGTTTTTGAATTTCACTGATGATATATGTATCAATAAGGCAAAGTCGGCTTACAAGTGTTACTTAAAACTTCAATTTGTACTGATTTAGAAGAAAAACAGAATAAAACATTTTCAGTTTCAATAGGAATATATCACAATTATGAGGCTATGACCTGGGCCTCGGGACATGTATCATTGATGCTTCCTCTATCCGCGTATATTTGACAGAATTTTATGCCTGAAAAATGATTGACAATGAAAAGGGCTAACACTAAAAGCTATATATATAAGTATATACCTTGAGAAAAGCACCACGTCCAATGACTGTTGATTTCTCTGGCACTTCAATTGCCTCCCCTCCTCCTTCTGGTATAAGCTTGATTCCTGACATACTTGACTATAGACTCTCTTCTGTAGATGGCAGCTGAAACAGACAGAAGTTTGGGGTTTTGACTTTTTGAGTTTCAAGGGGGAAAACAGTGGGTTAAAAAAACAAAAACAGTGAGAGAGTGAAATTGAAAATACAATTATGAATTAACAACACTAGACATTTAATTTAAAGCGGTCATTCAATATCAATTATCATATCATTAAATGTAACAGTTATAAACCACTGAACTGAACTGAACTGAAAAGTCAATTTTCTGGTTGTAGATCTAAAGTGAGTTACCCTCACAAGGAAAAGTGCACTGAGATTCTGAGTCATTTGACAACATAATCGATCCGTGTTTTACTTTTAACCCACTTACCCCCAACTCGCCCAACACTAACCTTGCTATGAAATCCCCTGTTAAGGGAAATAACTTGCGCAATTCACTACAGTGGGTAATTTTAACAAAATAATTAAAGATATAATTTCAGTCTTGATACTCTGAAAAAGTCACAAAGAACAATAATTTCAAATTCATGGTACTGATTAAAAACTTTTTTAAGGCACATGTGACGACAAAATATGCCAAACAATTTTTTTAACATAAATGTCCCCCCCCCAAAAAAAAGGCTCCCAATTTGGAACCAAATAACAGAATATTCAGTCTACTACAGCTATGTGTCATGAAACTGTGCAAAACAAAGTCCATTGCAAAGATGGGCTACATCAGATGCAAACAGTGCAGCCTACAAGTACAACAATTTCTCTATGACTTCTATGTTGCTATTCGTTTGACGGCACCCACTTTTGCGATCATTTTTTGTCAGATTATCGATCAAAATCTGTTATCTAGGTCACATTCAACCCTCACTCAATCAATTTCTACAAGTTACCTCACTAAAAAGCCATCACAATAGCTGCAATTGTCTACGATATCGTTCAACAGACGCCATTCTTCGTTGGACAACTAACATTTTTATTGCTGAATTAAACAAAATCACAACTTCATGAAAACTTGATCAATTTTGACACAGTAAAGACCAAACAACACATGCAGGAAGTGGTCAACACGCAAGAGTCGCCGTTTCAGATTCTCGTTTATAAATGTAAACAGCACAGTCTATCACTCTATGGCCATAGTCGGCAAGTGTGAATTGGGCGCTAGCTGGCGCTCCGTGGTAACGGGCCGCGTATTTTTAGTATTTTACCGGGCGCTCGTGTACGCTCCACGGGTTTATGGGTTAACCCTCTTGGACACCAAACATTCGAAAAAATATGGATCGGAAATTCCTAGAACGTTTGGGAACGTACCGATTCCACGTGGACGCCGCCGGTACGGGCGCTTCCATTTTGTTTCTATCACATGGCAGTCACGTGAGCATTTCAGCCTCACTTTCGTAACAGATTACACTTCCACCAAGCCTAATTTTTAAAACTTAGTGACCAACTTCGGCATTTTCACGATTTTTGGCTCACGTCGTTTTTAAAAAAACAAAGTGAGTCTATTACCTATAGTATACTACATGTTCGGTTGTGTGTCTATGTGTATGTATGTGTGTGTGTGTGTGTGTGTGTGTGTGTGTTGCGTCCGTGGCCCCGACCTTTAACCTTAACTCAAACCTTAACGTTATCATTTTCTCTAAACATATAAGGCGTTAGAGGGTTAAAGTTAGCAGGATACTAGATTTTGACGTGAGCCTTCAAGTCACGACGATCAAAGCAGTCAGATACATTGATAAAGAACAAAATAAAAATAATCATTTGTTGCAGAGATTACTGTTGTGCAAACTCCTCGACTCAGTCACACTCTTCAAACTAAAGAAGACTCTCACTCTCCACTGAAACTTTAACGTTGTTGTTTTCTCAAAAAAACATAAGATGTTAGAGGGTTAAAGTTAGCAGGATACTTAATTTTGACGTGAGCCTTCAAGTCATGACGATCAAAGCAGTCAGATACATCGGTAAGGAACAAAAGAAAGAAAATCATTTGTTGCAGAGATTACTGTTGTGTTGTACCGAGTAGGAGATACTGGAAAGAAGACTCTCCATTAGATATACAAAAACGCTCTTTAAAAAGAAACACAAGACTTCAGGTGTGTACAAATAGGTACATTTTAACGTCGTTAACTTATATTTTCTGTAACAAATGGATGTACCGAGTGTGTGCGTTGACGGCCCGGTTGTTTCGTTTTATTTGAGTTTGACAACGGTTGTTCGTGTTCATTCGCACATCATCTCTGCGCATGCAATACTTAGCCTACCGCACTTCCGGCAACAAGGCCTAGGCCTAGAGAATAAGATATCACGCCTTACCTCATAATCAAGACGACGTACTTAACATTTAGCCCACATTCATTTCAGTCTTGAAAAAAAATATACGGAAAATCCAGGGTTCGTCGATTTCACTGCCTTCGACGTACGAATCCTTTGTTAGGCCTAGACGATTGATCACCATGTGCAAAGACTGTACAGGGGAAGATAAACATGGATGAGCTTGCTGGCTATGACCTTGACCTTTGCTTTGTGGCAGAGGGGGGGGGGGGGGATTAACGAAACGAAAATAAAATATTAGGACTAATATAAAATATCTTACAGAAATGTAGATGATGTGTAACAAGTTTTCATCGCATGAACAATCAGTTTAAAACAGTAACAGATCAGGAGTATGGCCTTACGAATTACGCAACTTCAATTATTAATTTTCTAAGAGTAAGAGGCTTAGACCTACAGGCAAAGACTGTAGGCCTACTACAGGTGTCCGTAGACCCCCCCTTACCCCGGCGGGGGGGTGGGGGGATTGGTCACTATGTTTTTCTGAAAGCTTGGTCAATATGCTTTTCAATTTTACTTGTTTGCCAAAAATAAAAATAGGGCTCCACTATGTTACATGCGCATATATAAACATACATATAATTAAATTTTAAAGAAAGGGGTAGGGGTAATTTAATGCATAGAAATAATTTAATTTACACAGTAAAATAAAAATTAATTCTGTTTTCAGATGCACAAGTGTCTACATAACAGTATTCTCTCTATACAGGCATGGGAATTGTCATGGGAATTCCCATGCCTGCTATAGTAATAAAAATCAGACGTGAGCCTTGAAGGCTTTGCCTCTTGTTCCTATGTGGATGACGAACAGCTATGGCGTCCATTGAATGAGGACAGTGCTGAATATTCGTATTTTTGTGAAAGATAGGACTTATGACATTGCAAAGTGATGGGTTAGGAGAGTGGTTTGACCTAATTTCGGCACTGAGCGAGTTTTTGGTCAATCGATGCAAATTTTTGAAGTTGTGCTACTGACATCAGCATTTTCCCGACTTTTGCAACATGGACGACGAATCGTTATTGCATCCACTGAGTGATGACGGCGATGAAAATTCCTGTTTTTGTGAAAGATAGGACTTATATATAATTAGTTATAGATCGTGAAGTGAAACTTATGAAAGGGTAAGTGAATGATTTTGACCTGCATTTCCATTTCAATCATCTTAGGCTTCACCAGTCTGCAAAAGTAGGCAGTGAATGACAAGTGAATGCAGTTTTGTGACTACACTTTGGCATTTTGATCTTTTTGTGGAGGAAAACATTGAAATTGATTTTGCAAATCAGACAGACACTTTTAACTTTTAAGGCAACACTTTTAAAACAAAAAAACACACGAAGTCTGCATGGGGTTGTTTTTTTCTGACGCTACCCCACCTTTTGTACGGAGTGACGTCCCTTGGCTTAGGATTTCAGAAAAGACAGAGCACAGAGCGTCAGGAAAAAGAGGGTTAAGGGAACAAAATCAGGGCAACTTTTTCTTTATCATTGAAAATTCCATGAAAAAACTTAGCCATTATATTTACATTCACATTGATGATTCCCTTGCACCGCTGACCCACTGTGGGTAACAGCAGAGAAGGAGCAGAGGTTGTCTTGCCGCAGATCATTCCACTCCCTGCTGGTCCTTTGGAGGAATGCATTTGAATTTTGATCGGTTTTAGTGCAGTATTGTAATCTTTTGAATTGTAGGCTGTGGCCACGTCGCTGCCGAGGAGGAAGAGACTCCAGCTTGGATTGGAGGCTGGGGCAGACGCAGTGCACAACACCCGTGTTTATCCTGTGCAGCAAGGAGAGCCTGGTTTTCTGTTCTCCTTGAGACAATAGTGAAACTGAAATGTTTTATGATTTTTATGATTCAAATTACTTCTTCTTCTTCGCCTTTGGCAGCTAACTTCATCATGTTGAAGATTCTGCTGCATTTTAGGGGGTAGTATGAAAAAAGAAAGAAAATAAGTTCAGCAAAGATAGGGTAGAAAGTGAACTGATAAGATTATTATGATTTATGTGGAAAAGATAGAGCCCAAGATAGTCAGGAATAATTTAAGTATTTTTGATACTCCGTTTGATATATTTCATTCTAATTTCTATTATATATAGAAATTAGAAAATCTATCTCATAAAATTATCATCCTTCTACATATATAATATATATAATTATATGTACTAAATGTAGAACTAGAAGGATGATAATTTTATAACTTTAAGGGAATCAGTCAAATATGGAGGGAGGGGAGGGAGACATGTGAGGGAAAGACGAGTTAAAAGTCATACATTATAACCGTTAAATGCCCCGGGCTAGCAGGAGACACCCGGGCCTCACATGATGCATGCAGAGTGTGTCATGCATGACCGTTAAGTCCCCCCGGATCAGCCGGGGAAACTCTGGCCCCGCATGATGCATGCAAAGGAGTAGGGGGGGGCATGTGTGACAGTAAGGCCACACATGTTGCGTGCAGAGATGGACCACAGACCTTTCGCAGTATCTAGGCAGGACCAACCCGGCTACCGTAGCGGCCCCTGGGGTCGAACCCCGACCGGCACAGCTCCAGCCCTTCATTTACCACTACTCTGATCTATGGCCCCTAGTTCCCTAATTTAGTTTTGATGTGAGATTGGGGCAAGGGGGGGGGAGGGGGAGGTGACTGAGACAGGGTGGTTTGGAGGGCTGTTTTGAATGCATACAGTGTTTACACTTTACAATGATTAGTTTCCTTTACAATCATTAAATTACAATGATTAGTTTCCTTTTGCATGCAAATACAACCTAACTAAAGATAAATAATTGGATGGGACACTTTATAAGCCGCGAGGCTTAGGCAGAAGCCAGTCCCTTTACTAATACTACTACTGAAATAGGCCTAGCAATGAAATAGCGCGGCTGGCGTCACTTTGGAAATGAAGACAAAACTGCTTGAATATGTTAATTGCATACGTATTAGGGCGTTTATCACGGTCATATATGATGCACGTACTGTCAAATATCCCACTTTTTCTAAATTCTTTGTCTACTACCATGCAATGATCACACGATTGTAAACAAACCAAAAATATTACCTTCAAAATCATGATAAATTCACAAAATAGCTCTTCTGGCATAAATATCTTATTTGTCAAGAGATTTCCGTAAAGGGGCGTTACTCTGGTAAAGGGTTCTACTCTCTGGGATCGATGGGGATAAAGTGGGGGTGGGGTGCGGTCTTTAGAAGATAATTTTACGCGTCTTAACATTCTAATTAAACCTTTCGAGAGTTTCTTGTTGCTACCGATGGATGACCACCATAACAATCCTATTAGTCAGCGATTCTTCTTTCTTGAGGTATCCTCCATCATCTTGTTGACGATTCTAATAATTATTGTAATAATGCCCACTGGTTTTCAAATCTTTAAAAACAAGAGAGGGACTCTCTCTCTCTCTTTCTCTCTCTGTCTCTGTGTGCAAAATTGAAAATCGTTTGCCATAGTAGGCTTGGTAAAGATAGCGTAGGCCACTGCCTACCTGATCTCTCTTTTTTTTAAAAACCATTATTTATCCCCTTTTCCTTCATTCTCTTCTGTGGGCTGAGAAGTGGATGAAAAGAGAAGTTGCGGATTTGGGGGATGCTACAGGGGTTCTAGCCCCCCCCCCCCCCTTCCCCCCCCCCCCCCCCCCCCCCCGGCCCTTCAAAAAAAAAAAAAAAAAAAAAAAATAGAGAATCATGTGACCTGATTTTATTTGTGCGTGCAACATTTACAGTTTGCCACTAATGTGATTTTAAAAAATATTTTTATTTCTTCTTTAAATTTTAATCATTGTTGTAATTCTTAGTAAATGTGTGATTTTGTACTGGCGTTTGGAGATCAGCATGGACAAAGAGCAGTCGTAGCTCAGTCGAAATATCTGCTTTTAATAAAAGTGTTCCTTTTACAGTTATTTCTACTTGCTGTGTTTTCTTTTTCTAATCATGGTTCTGATATAAAATAAAGAGAGAAATAAAATAAAAAGAGGGAGAAATGTATTAGCTTATTCTCCCAGGGGCTAGAGGCCTTCATTGCTTCTTTTTCCCTCAACCGACACTGGACTCCCTCAATGACTTAATTAGGCCTGATAAGGATTCATCTCTACTGCGATAATTCATACTGCGCGAATTCTTACTGCGCGCATCCGATGCGCGAATTCCTACTGCGCGCATTTCTACTGCATGAACTCCTACAGCGCGTATTCCTGCTGCGCGATATTTTTTTTAATGTGTGTGTGTGGCAGTGTGTGCCCGCGTGCGCGTGTGTGTGTGTGTGTGTGTGTGTGTGTGTGCATGCTGTGTGTGTGTGTGTGTGTGGGGGGGGGGGGGGGGGGGGGGTCTGATTCCTTGTGTTTACTATTCATTCACTATGCCCCTCCCCCCTCTCTCTACCGTTCTCTCTCTGTGTTTCTCTTTCTGTATCTCTCTCTCTCTCCGTTTCTGTCCTTTCAGTGTATGCTAACTCACTCTTGTGTATGTGCCCCCCCCCCCCCCCTCTCTCTCTCTCTCTCTGTCTGTGCATGTGTTTGTGTGCTCGTGCGTGTGTGTGCCTCTCTGCGTCTTTGTCTCTATCTCTCTTTGTCTCACACACACACACTTGGTGAAAGCTACGTGTGATTATAGTAACATGTGTGATTGAGTGAAATTTTTTAATTCTTTTTCATTGTGGACAATAATGTATGAAGCTATTATCTACAGTAGCTAGGCCTACGTTGGACAAAGCCCCAATTTAACATGAAGGTTTATGCAGTAGGGGAGACGGGACTGGTCTACCCCAAGGACAGGTCCGTAATTTTGTTTGTATTGCTAAGTGCTTTGCTCTGGGATCATTTAGAGCATGCGATAGCCACATGCTATCCTCCCGCCATGTCCTGTGTAAGTTTGGAGGGTGTGCATCAATTTGAGAAAAGAGCAACAACAACAAAAGTGATTAGTGCTAGTTTTTGTAACAAAGTCAATCCATGACTTATGACATAAGTTAGCTTTTCCTGCTTTTATATGAATATGCATTTAGGGTTTGGTTTTGAAAAGATGCTTAATACTTGAAGTTTCGGAGGGAAGTTCAGTTTAACGTCGCGTATTGGCTTTCGCCATGTACGACGGACTGAACAAACCAACCAGGGTATAAACAAAAATTTATGTTCCTGAATCACTGTCTTAGCCAAAAGGCCGAGAAGCGATCAGAATTCTTTCTTGAAGTTTCTGTGTGATTCTGGTATTTATTGAGCCCTTCTAGGCATAAGCATGCCCCAGCCTGTAGGCTGACTTGCCCCGCCTTGGGGCAAATTTGCCTACGCAAAGGTGGGTGTAGGCCTACTTCGAGCAGCATGCAGAAAAAAACACTTTTGTGCTTTAACTGAATTATCTCTATGCGTATGTTGTGCATACATTTACCTATCTATTGGTATAAAAGTGGAGCTTTCACTTCAGTTAGCTTGCTAGTTATAACGAGAAAAGCAGAAATGTAGGCGGACCAGCCACGTTCTTCCCTACAGACTATTGTGAAGCTAAGTTACGTTGGACAATGCCCAATTGTTAAGCAGAAAAAAGTTGGGAAAATGCTGTATATGTATGTAGTGTGGTGAAGTTATATCGTTGGACTAGTTTTGAACAACTCACACAGAGAGAGGCAGAGAGGCAGGCAGCTAGATGGATAGAGACAAAGAGGCACAGAAAAAGAGACAGACACAGCGCGCGAGCAAGAGAGAGAGAGAGAGAGAGAGAGAGAGAGAGAGAGAGAGAGAGAGAGAGAGAGAGAGAGAGACAGACAGAAAGACAGAACACAAAACACACAGAAACATCCATCCATCACATCACAAATTGAATATCGCAACAAAAAGTGTTTTATTATCTCAATTATCATTGTTATAAATTTAAAAACAAAAAACAACAACAAAGCAACAAACCAACCAAAAGAACACAAAAACAACCGAAAAACTAAGAAATCCAAAGATAAGATTAACAACAAAAAGAAAATGAAAATCCCTCTTTCGTTCACTTAAACATGTTGGTGGCATAAAAATGACAATGAGTTTAATTCTGAGAGAGAGAGAGAGAGAGAGAGAGAGAGAGAGAGAGAGAGAGAGAGAGAGAGAGAGAGAGAGAGAGAGAGAGAGAATGAATCAATGAATCAATCAACCAACCAATCCATCAATCAATCAATCAACAATGTTTGTTTTCTAAGATTAGGTTCGACATATTACCTGCTAGAAATCAACAAGAAACGTATGTACAAAAGCAAAAGACTATTTTTTTTCTACATGCAATACGGTGAAAAGTTAAGTGTCATAACGCGTTTATTTATATAATACAAGTACATCAATAACAACAACACTAACCACCTCCACACACGCACACATATTTTTTTTATTTTTTGTTAACTTGTAGTATTCACGTCAATAATTTTTTTTTTAAAATCACATATCAGATGTTACTCGTGTGTATTTCGACACAAGACTACCTATATTTTTTTTTGCATAACACGTTGATCTGACAACCAACACACACCAGAGTATAAGAAACTATCAACACTCATGTGTCGCACAAGACATGATCATACTTCCCGATCTACGCCTATTGGAATTTAATAATAATTTAATCATAAATAACTTGTAGGCTAACAACAGCGCCTACATAAAAAAAACTACGACCATTTATCACCATAGCCAACGAGGTTTAACCGAGGCGTGGTTACTGCTTCACCTATCTGTATTGCTAAAAAAATCGGGACTTTACTGGTGGTGCATTGCCTCCAGTATTGTTCCCACCATCTTTGTATCTACAAATGTCCCATATGTGTCTGTTCCAGACCGAGAGGATGTAAAACACCATTTTTCGTTTCGTTTCGTTCAAAAATAAACCAAGGAAAAAGACACAACATTTTGAAAACAAAACCATGAACGCGTCATTAACGGACAGTCTGTTCTTTGGACACACCATTCCTAATCCCTCAATATTCAGAAAATGAGGTGGTACGAAGCAATATCCATGGGCCGAAGCTCCGGCCTGTCTTTGAGAGCCACAAAGCGTTTATGATGGAGATGAGTAAGGCTGGTTTCCCTCACAGAGGACAGCCCTAAATCCCCGAACAACTCTTCAAACGTGGGCTTCACCTCTGTCACAGCGCACTGCAACACGTTTTGATAGGCAGGGAAGTCACAGTCATAGGCCCGCCGATGTAGGATTAAGCTGGTACCATTGTAGTTCAATTTGCTGGTGGCCAGACTCCGGAGACTGAGCAGCGCCAAGTCACAGTCCAGCGCCAGGTTCAGAAGCTGGGCGGAGGAGAAGACGATATCGGAACCCTCGCTGCTGAAGTAGACTGCGGCAGGATGCTGCAAGCAGTCGCCCAGAGCCATCCCCAAGAGGGAAGAGAAGGCGTGGTGAGCGGCAGTTGTGCGGTCGGTGTTGGGCTGTGGTGCAGACCGACTCTCCACCAGCAGCACGAACTCGGAGGTGACGGGTTTGACGTCCTGGACGCCGTGCGCCAAGCCGCAGTCGTCATCATTAAGCGGGTATCTGTCCAACATGACCTCCAGCCACCCTGTCTTCAGACTGGCCACTCCATGGGGCTGGGCAGACAGCAGGGACACTCTGCGCCAGCTGTCGTCCAGGAAGGCGCCTGAAGTCATGGGGTAGTAGTTGGCTTCCAGCGCCACGTTGTCATTGGTCCTCCTCAAAATGTATTGCATGCCGTTCTGGTCTGAGAAGAACGCGGGAGTCTTCAACCGTAGGTCCGTCTTCATTCTCATGATGACCTCCCGGTTTTTCAGGGTCCGGATGTCCAGATCATTACGGATATGAATGCCTGAAGCAAGCAATGCCGGATGGTGGTAAAGAGTAAAGGATTGGGTAATGTAAGGTGGATGTACTACGGTGATCACGGACATCAAAGGCCCCTCTACCACCCGTACTGTGGGAGCAGTGGTGATGAGTGGCTCAGAGCCACTTTCAGGGCGGAAGAGGTAGGCTCCACTGCCTTGGGAGCGGTACACCTCCAGACCCATATCCAGCACAGTTATGTTGCCTGTGACAACGTCCTCCACATCCATCAACTTCCCTGTTTGAGGATCAACTCGAATGCGGAGCTTGTCGTTGTGAATGGACACGGGCTCAACGGGCTCAGGCTGGGGCTGTTCCCGTGGGAAGAAGAGCTCTGGAGGCACCGCCAGGGTGGGTGAGTTGAAAATGGACAGCTTAGCCGGGTTGGTCGTCTTGGGTAAGATGCTCTCGTTTAAGAACATGAAGGGTAGGGTGGCTAGGGGAGGCAGGTCAGCTACAAAGACAACTTCGAACCTATCCAACCTCACCCGGTCCTTCCCTCCCCACACAGGGTTGATCTGACATGGAATGATTTCCCGCCGGTGGTTTCTAATCAAGAACTGGTTAGTGTCTACCAGGAGCGTCACGGGCTGCTGACGGTACTGTGGTAAAGGGTTGTACACGAGCACGTGAAGCATGCCTTCCTCAGGAACCGACAGTGTGACCTTCTCCGGGGGCTGGTCGTGGTGGTGGCGCACAGTCTCGGGGTGGAAGACGTAGGGTGTCTGCACCTTGCCCCGGGTGACGAGGTCCTGCAGGGCCATCCTGGTCACAGACTGCGCAGCGGAGTAGGCAGCCAGAAGTCCGGCCTCATACTCCTTCACCACATGGTTCCTGGAGGTACCTGTGATGGCGTCATGGTGCAAGAAATGCCCCTGATTTCGGTGAGCCAACTGCATCATGGACGCCAGGTGGGAGAACTTGTCCTTGACCTCGTTGCTACCCTGACGTTTGTGGATGGCGTAGGTCAAGGTCACGGCAATGTCAGCGGCCTGGATCATGCCTTGTACCTGTCAGGTGAACATGTCATGGATCAGCTTCAGCAACTGTATTTGGTTGTTTTTTTAAACTACTTTTGACTGTTTAAGAGCACTACACATGCATGTACGAACACTAAGTGATGAATACTCACACATATTTCACACATTCCAAAAACTAGTCTTGAAATTGCCCCCATCCCCCTCCACTCGCTCGCTCTTCACCCACGGCTGGCAAATATTTCTGGGATGAAAGTTACAATTTGCACCAGTACAATGTTTTTACAGTCATTTTAATATTGTTGTGTAATCATATTATGTGTGTTCATGTATTTCTAGGTATGGTCCCGCCTGTGGCTTAATAAATTAAACCATTCAGACTCAGACTCTCTCTCTTTCCCTCCTTTTCACACAACCCCTAAACACACACACACACACACACTCTCTCTCTCTCTCTCTCTCTCTGTCTCTCTCTCTCTCCCTACGATCACTGTAGTGGATATACATTACATTAAATAACGCACGCACGCACGCGCGCGCGCGCGCACGCACGCACACACGCGCGCGCACACACACACTAACTCACTCACACGCACACGTACGCGCGCACACGCACACACTTACACATAAAATTGGCAGGGGAGGGAGAGGGTAAGGCTCTTTGTTGTCATTGTTTAGTGATCTTTGGATTTTTGAATTTTATAATTGATTAGGTTTCCTTTTTGGGGGGTAAGCTTAAACTTACCTGATGAACTTCACTTATATGTGATGGACAATATTTACACATACACACGCGCACGCGCGCACACACACACACACATACATGCAAGTACACAAGCACATATTCACCTTTATGCATACCCCCTCTCTCTCTCTCTCTTTTGTGTGTCTAATATCACGTGTAGTGGATAGACGTTAAACGAAACACACACACACACACACACACACACACACACACACACGCACACGTACACACACACATACACACACGCACACGTACGTACACACACACACACACACACACACACAAACATACACAAATACACCCAATGCATGAAAGGCGAAAAATATACTGACACTTAATTTCAGTCATTAAACGTAAAAGACTAAAATGTTAATTTTTTTTAATTTTAAATGCCCCAAATAGTCTGTTGACTCAGAAGGCGTAAAATCTCTATTTTTCTCTCTCTCTCTCTCTCGTTAAAAAAAAGAAGTCATTTTCGAAAATAACCGATCCCTTCGTGGGGATAGCAGGGGATCTTTCAGTACATATAGTTCCCACACCGTCTGGCAGCTTTGTGCTAGCAGCTTCCTCTAATCTATCACTCTCTTTGACGTTTTTACTCTTCTTACACACTGTTCTTCTACTGTTTTTTGTGTGTACCTTATTGGCCCATTCTTTTGCCTTTAAAAAAACCCCTTCGAAATAATTTTCTCCTTTGAGCTACTCCAAAATCGGAATGTGTTGACTGAATGCAGCCAGGAGACCAGTGAAAACTGAAAACCGGATACATACGAATCTCGCAAACTATGCCCAATTTTGATGAAATGAGAAGCATTCAAGCACTAGATCTATAGGCCTAAATAAATTGTTTAAACAGAAACTATACATCATTTACACATCTTTAACAAACCACACACAACAAAACTAGAGCGTGAAAACGCTAGATCAACCAACCGCGCGGCAGTATTTTCGCCTCCAGTGACCTTGACTTTTGACCAACGACCTTCATTTTCAAACTTGGCCTAGATAACCAAGCGATATAAGTACCCCAAAACTACGGCCCGTAGAGACAATCGTAATGGGAAATAACAAGGTAGTATTGGCGGCCGGATTAGAAGCAAGATTTATTTCCCTTGGAGCAATGTATTGCAACAATAACTTGCAGCGTGCGGCACATTTTCGGCTCCAGTGACCTTGACCTTTGAACTTCATCTTTGAATAGGCCCAGATATCCCAACTACCTAGCCGCATGCAACATTTTAGCCTCCTGGGTTCAAACCTTCAAACGTTATCATGCTACATAGATAGATCTAGTCAGATAGATAATCGGATAGTCAAATAGATAGCCAGGAACAGACAGATAGCCCTGAAAACATTAACCAGCTTTCGCCTGGCGGCTGGTTCAACATAAAATCATCAACCTCTTCCCCACTTTATTCTGACTCTCGCCTCATTACCACCCCCAGTAGAGTGGCACAGAGGTAGCGCGTTCGCTTCGTGTCAAGTAAACCCGAGTTCGAACCTGGGTACAGGGGATTTTTCCTCTCACTTTGCACTAGGCCTTGCGGTCTGAACGTTGAGTCTTTCGGATGAGACGATAAAAACCGAGGTCCCGTGTGCTCATGCACTTAGCACACGTTAATCCCAGTGGCAGCGAAAAAGTTGTCGTTTGGTCAAAATTTACCCCCCCTCCCTTCCTTCCTCATCAGTCACAAAAATCCCATGCAAAATTTGTTTCAATTTTTTTTTTCAAAAAGCCTCTGGCTGCGACGCTCTCTCCAGGTGGGAGCAACCCGAATTTCACAGAGACGCCTCTGTGACTATAACGCCTAACCTAACCTAACCTAACCCTCCCTTCTCCCAAAGTCTCACCTCTCTCTGGAATCGCTTGTCGAACGGACGAGTGGTATAGTAGCCAGTCCAGTACCTCAAGTTCCGGTCCGAGTAAGGGAAAAAGTCTCCGGACAAAACTGGAAATTCCATGGCATCCAGCAAGCCCTCTTTCCGAACGCCACCACCAGAAGACAACCTACTGATGGAGGAGGTGATGTGATGCTTGGCCAGCTGTTGCTGGCGGGCCAGTCCGAAGTAGTCTTGAAGGGTTCCGAAACGCACATGCACGTTCCACTCTGAACGGGAGTTCATGTACCTCATCAGGCGGCTGTAGTTCCCGTACTGCTGCTCCCACTCCACTTCTCTGTCGAATCTGTGAAAAGTTCAGAACGAGCTTTTATTTTGCATCGTGGACTAATGAAGAACCGTATGTCTTAATTATGGTTAGTTTGGGCTTTTGCGCAAAGCTTGTTCTGTAAAAGTGATGCTATCTAAACGATGATGCCGTAAAGAACCCCCACGTCACGTGTCACATTCCCTCTTATAAGAAATGAAAGCCGTGATTTTGACACGTGACGTGGTGGGTCTTTAAATATTTGTCATTTCTTGCTTTTCTTTCATAAAAATAATAAAACGGGCAATACTCCAAGTATCCTAGATGTTCCTGGGTCTGCTCCTCCCCCTTTGCTTACATAACCACACCCCGCCTTCTTTGCTGCTTTTCTTTCATAACGGACAATACTCCAACTATCCTAGAAGTTCCTGGGTCTGCTCCTCCTCCTTTGCTTACATTTTAGGTAGGTCTTAACCACATCTTAACCCCGCCTTTTTCGCTGCTTTTGGGTGATACACCTTCACACAAAATTTGAAGTGATTTCATGCAGTGGCTCACGAGATTCGAGGCTAAAGAAAATTGGAAGCCATGTGTGCCGCTCGGCGAAACCTCCAGGGGCATAATGCCCACTGTATTTTACACGTTGTATTGCACCAACAAAATGAAGCGATTCTATGTAATGGTTTTTAAGATACAACAGCGTGAAAAAACCCTGAAGCCATTTAATTGTCTTCCACTCGGCGACACCCCACCCCCGCGGCCCCGGGGCATAATCTATGCACCAAGGTCTTGTACTCTTGGTATAATCTATCCCTCCCTCCCGCAATACACACACACACACACACACACACACACACACACACACACGCACGCACACACACACGCACACACACACACACACACACACACACACACACAATTTGAAGTGATTCCATCTACTGGTTCGCCAAACATCCTTGGAACAGACAGACACATAAAAAGGTCGAATAGAAAATCTACGACAAACCCACACCTAAAATCATCACCAACCGGCACCAAGATGGTGTTGAACCTGTAGAAGTAGGCCTTCTGTCTGAACTGCTTGTAGAGTTTTTGGGCGAAGATCTCCACGTTCTCATCAACGATGCTCAGCACACCAGTCATCATCCAATCATCACGGACGTCCCTTGGGGACGTCAAAAAAAAAAAGGTCAAATTTATTCTGCACTAAAATATAATATGGAGGGCCGCTCTCTCTCTCTCTCTGCTTCTCCCCCGCCCTCCCCATTTGTGTGTGTGTGTGTGTGTGTGTGTGTGTGCGTGTGCGTGTGCGTGGTTTGTATGTGTGTGTGTGTGTGTGTGTGTGTGTGTGTGTGTGTGTGTGTGTGTGTGTGTGTGTGTGTGTGTGTGTGTATTCCTGTTGATGAACTGTCCAGTGAATTTTTTTTATAGTAAAGTCAGAGGTGATACAAAAATTACAGGCAAAGACGTGCGCGCTCTCTCACACACACACACACACAAACACATACGCACGCGCGCACACACACACACACACGCACGCACGCACACACACACACACGCACGCACGCACGCGTACGCGCATACATGACACACACCTGAAGTCGTAGAGTACGCAAACAGAGGGATCAGGTCCACAGGAGAACTTGATGCTATAGAGCATGTAGGGCATCACGTGGCACAGGATGTCCGTCAGCCCCTGCTGGTCCCAGAACTGCCGCCACTGGAACTCCAGGCTGTGCCGGGACATCAGGGACGCCTTGACCGCCTGGTGCACGCGCTGGATCACCATGTTGTCCATGCCTGGGGAACGTCACTGATTATTGTAATCAACGACTTGCCCTGCCTGTCACTCGCAGGTTTCAATTCATATTATCCATTTTCATTTATTTTATGCATTTTGTCCTATTATTACTTATACAAATTGTTTGCTTAGCTCTCTCTCTCTGTCTCTCTGTCTGTCTGTCTCTCTCTATGTCTGTCTGTCTCTCTCTCTCTCTCTGTGATGGGGGAGAGGTGTGGTTGAGGGTGGTGATTTTGAATATGTGTGAGGAGGGGACGGGGTGGTGGTGTGTGTGTGTTCGTGCGCGCGCGCGTGTGTGTGTGAGGGCGATATGTGTGTGTGTGTACTTCCAAGTGGTTTATATTGCATTGTAATTTATTTGTTATTATGTATTTACTGTATATTATGCATGTCTTTTCTATGTTTATATGTGTGTTTTATGTGTATGTCAGACAAAGAATTTCTTTATGTTTTTTAAAGACAATAAATGTTTGATTGATTGATTGATAAAGAACCAAAGTTCGAAAGCTTCTTGAGAACAAAGAGCACCAAACAAAATAAAAATAAAAATGACAAAACTAACCCTTTGGCGTTGGCGTGTAAGTGTACCGTATGTTATTATTGTATTGTTGTTTCTGTGCAGTCATATTTTAGCCCTTTCACCGCCAGCGTCGCATTTTTGCACCACAATGATTTAAAACCCATGTCACTAAAAGGCACCAAATCAGGGTCTGTTATCCAAAGACCCTGTTCTCTTAATTTTGGGAGGTGGGGATAGGCCTTACTTTAAATATGTCACAGAGGAATCCCCAATATTACAGACTTGTTTTTCTCTACCCAGGTAAGTTTATTTTAATTTAATTGTTAAAAAATGGCTGGCGGCGAAGGTGTTAAAAGGTGTATATTTCCCATAGTTGTCGTGTGACGTGCTGCTTTATATTGTCTTAATTGATAAATGTTTTTATTCAATTTGTGATTTTATGCATGACACTTTAATATGATGCTGCTTACTATGTTTTTTGTTTTGTTTTGTTTTTTTGTTATGATTTGTAATGCCTTTCTTATAGTGCTGTAAAGCGCGATGAGCCCAATCTGGGGTATCACGCTATATAAGTATCCCCTATTATTATTATTATTATTATTATATGTGTACTTAAATTTTACTATACACGATGAAAATCACATTTTCATGTGCGTTTTGCATTACGGACGTTTAAAAAATGTTTTGTCTTCTGTCTTACCGGAGAGTTTCCACAGGTAGGGCAGAGCCCCGGAGTAGCCGAAAGGGTCAATGGACCAGCTGTTTTGGGGCTTGACCCCGAGGTTCTCCCACAGCCACTGGTGGCCCTCCACCAGCTGGTCGATGACCGACACGTAATGCGAGGAGGCCTCGTCCGGCATCACCCAGCCCCCCAGAGCCACCTCCAGCTGCCCGCGCCGGATCAGACGCCTCACACGAACCTGTTTGAGTATGGGGAAGAAGATCGAATAGGAGGAAAGACGTGACATGCGAAATACTATCAACGGACACCACCCAAACGTGTTTCATCTTTATACTGTCTTCATCTGTCTCGGTCTTTTTGTCTGTCTGTCTCTTTCTTTGTCTGTATCACACTATTTATCTGAGCTCTGTCTCTGTGTCCCTCTCTGTTTGTCTGTCTGTCTGTCTGTTTCTTTCTCCCTCTCGACTTACCTGCCTTAAAAGACTTTGGGAGGATGCTCGTACACTTTTCAAAAGACATAATTATAATGAAACAAGCGTTTCCCCTTACTTTCACGCACCAATACACGTCATACGAAGCCTGACTTCTAAAGCAACACAAAGATACCGCCCTCCCACCTTCACAGCATCCTCCTGCTCCTTCCACCACATGTCAAAGAAGATGGTCTCTGCCCACACGAAGGTGAGGTCAGGGTGCTCGGTCAGCTTGTTGACCATGTTGGTCAGGATGTGTTTGGTCTGGTCATCGTAGTACTCCGTGGTGGTCTTCAGCCAGCCCGGGTCCACGTGCGAGTGAGGCATCACGATCACCCGCAGCGTCTCCGCTGGTGGGTGGCCTCCGGTGTCGTGAGTGCTGGGAATGAGAAGGGTTCGTTTCTTTGCTATTCTGTGGCCGTTATTTTATTTTTATCTTGTTAAAGAAACAAACACAGCCGATGCGGCCACCATGTTAACATTGCTTTAGAAAAGACAGGAAGGATAGAAATAGGCCTACAAACCGACACATTTTCGTCACGTCATGTTCTTTAATAGCTTTGCTGACTTCTTTGGCCATAGCTCTTTGAACACAGAACTACACAAAAAGATAATGTAATCAAAACAAGTAGTTCTCTATTTCAGTTTGTTCTGGTGACTTTTCCTCGGACCTTAACATACTTATCAATGATCTGATAGAGTATTTTCGTTTTCTACAAAAGACAGGCAATCAGACAAATAGAGACACACAAAATACAGACGGAAACTGCTCGCAGACTGCAACCACCGAGCCTGCTTACCTGGAATACTCAGGTGGAGCCGAAGGCAGCTCGTACATGCCGTTACTGCGGAGTTTGAAGTTTGTCTCATGGTACAGGTCCACTGTGGACAGGTTAGTCACAGAGTAGGAGCCGGTCTTTCTACCGATTCGTTTTCTGCTACGAAACTCTCCTGCCCTTCCTGTTGTTTGCCTCATGGAACACACGGCGGGATCCAGTTTGAGTTTTACGGAGAATGACCCGTTAAGCTGCAGGGAGGGGGAGGCCACCAGACGACTCTCCAGGGCTCGCCGCTGTTCCCGCAGCTTAACAGTGACGGCATCGTCCAGAAAATTGTAGTAGTAGACGGTGCCCACGAGGAAACAAATCACACCCAGAACGAGAAAGCGCTGCCAGAACTTCATACTGACACACCAGGGGGAGGTCAATGTCCAACTCGTGGGTGTTGTTTTAAGGAAGAAAGAGCTAGTAGGCTACACACAACACTCAGAACGTGCGTTTGGGAAACTCAAAATTGTTTGGGAATTAACGGACTCACTTGCTGAAGAATTTGTGTTCAGAAATCCTTAAAACAGGCTCAGCAAAATATATTTTAAAAACAAAACAAAACCAAGCTTTCGACAAATAGTGAAGGTTTGAAAAACCTGCTCTTTGAACCAAGTCGCATGCTCTTTGAACTAAGTCTTAAAAACTATGTTCCTCCCAACAGACAATGACCCCAGCACGTTTCTTGAACTCAACGAATAGCCAGAAAGAGCCTTTACACGGGTAAACACAAAAAAACCCAACCCAAAACAACAAAAAAACTCTGGAATGAAAGGTGATGGCGGAGAAGATCAGAAGTCTTGAAGCTGTTGATGGAGTCAGCTTTGTTGATGATGATGATGATGCGAGGGTGGTGCTGCTCTTCAAAACCCTGGACCTCTGCCCTCAAAGAACAGGTTTGACAGAATGGATAACTTTCATCATTGAAGTGGCAGTTATAACTTCCTTTGTTATCGTTTAATCATACCAATTTTAACCTCAGGTTCAATGCGAGGTAATGTTATAGTAGGTTTTTGAGCAAGTGTGGTGACCAATAACATCGGGATAAATCTCCCGTAATAAATTAAAAAAAATCCCTGGTTGCTGTGCAAGTGGTAAGGTTACCTATCTTATTACTACGAATACATTTGAAAATGTCCCTCGATTCCTCCCCTAATGTCTATAGCAGGGGCGTAGCAAGCCTTCTAGAAGTGGTCAGGCTGAAATGGGGGTCTGGGAGGCTTCGATCTCCAGGTTTCAATTTTAGGGGGATTTGTTCCCCAGAAGCTGACGATGGTTTGAATGTAAAAGATGCAATGGAAGCCTGTCCTGGAAACAGATGATGTGAATGTACAATCCATATTGTTCTCTAGTCACCATTTGACTGTGACCATCGATTTCATCAGTACTCCAACTGCACCCCCTCTTCATCACCCCACGCACCCACATGTATGTATTTATGTATGTATGTATGCCAGACAGTCGTTTCTGACCATGGCTGCTAAGAGCAGTCAGGCAGATGCTATACCTGCAGGCTGCGATTATTTACCTGAGAAAGAATTTGTCTCAAGTGGTGATGCCTTGCCTAGAAAAATGCAATTGTGTGTGTGTGTGTGTGTGTGTGTGTGTGTGTGTGTGCTAGCAGAAGAAATGGTCAGCATCAAGCGTGAGTGCCTGACCTGTATGCTATGCCCCTGCTTTTTGGCAATGGTCTTGTTTCTTGAGATCTAGAGCCCTGAGAGAATGTTAGAGAGAGAGAGGGAGAGAGAGAGAGAGAGAGAGAGAGAGAGAGAGAGAGAGAGAGAGAGAGAGAGAGAGAGAGAGAGAGAGAGAGAGAGAGAGAGAGGTGGTTTTAAAATAAATCACAAGCTTCTGGTTAACAATTAGCTATTGTTCCTTAAGGCACAACACGTCAAATTAATAAATCTTAAATGAAGTGATTGAGTATCATCGACGTGAACAGCTGAAGGAATCAAATCGTTGACAAAATCAATTAGAAATCATAACAATGAAGAACCAGCTTGTAAGTGTAATAGACCGCTGGCAACGCTCTCCCTGGACTTACAGCTTCAAGACGACACAAAAGCTGAGAGAGAGAGAGAGAGAGAGAGAAAGAGAGAGAGAGAGAGAGAGAGAGAGAGAGAGAGAGAGAGAGAGAGAGAGAGAGAGAGAGAGAGAGAGAGAGAGAGAGACGCAAGATGGTTTATTCAGAGAGGCCATTGGCCCATTTGAATGGGAATGTACATGAAACATCAAACTAAACAGCTACTATAAGCAAATATATGCACAAACTTTCATTTACGAAGTCAGCACTTCTCTTAACCTAAATGCTTTACGTAAATACACACACAGGTTTTTTTATGTCACCATATTTGTTTGAACTCATGAGGACATTCAATCTAAACATGCAAGGTTGTCGGTGGTATTTCTGAGGAATTATTACAACACAAAACAAAATGTAATTCGTTTTCTTCACTCTCTAAACATAGAGGGCAAAGCAAATCATTACGTACATGCTGTCTATATTGTAACTGATGACTTTTTATATCCGAAACCCCTAGTCTAATTTTAGCTAACAATTTCTTTGAATGCATATCAAGGTCAAATTTCAAATAACTCTGTACACATCGCATATCACAATTAACAATATTTCTATAAACATCGTATCTACTACTTGTTTGAATGTGATCATTCCACATTTGCCACCTACAGTCAATAAGCCTTTGGCGGAAAAGACGAAAAAACAAATGTTGATTACCAACTCCCTGGTTCAACCACACTTCCCCAAAGCCATACTCACATAAAAAATAAACGTACCTTTGAAACCCAGTTTTTCTTCCCTCTATTGTCTAGATTCAGCAGCATGTCGTATGATTTACGAGGTAACCTATGATCTTCCATGCACAGCAGTTTAAGCCAGTACTTAACACATCTTATGGCTGAACAAATAAACAATGGGTATCGATTAGTTTCTCCATAGACTAAGTCATTTGAAACCCGTTTATCTAGCCCCAAGAATCTTTTTAATGCAAATAAATGCACTGCTTCACAATGCACAACCGCATTCTCTAATCCCCAAATTTCTGCCCCATAGAGTAGAATAGGTTGAATTTTAGAGTCAAATATTTTCAGAAATAAACCAAGAGAATTATTATTTAACATATTAAGTCTTTTTAGAATAGCTAACAATATGTTCTTTGCCCTGCATGCAAGATCTTTGCAAGCCACATTGAAACTTAGTCGTGTAGAAAAGTAGATGCCTAAATATTTATAGACATTTAACACAGGCATAACAACACCGTCATAAGTCCACCTTTCTTTAGCAGCTAGATAACCCCCCTTTCGAAACACAACAATATTGCTTTTATCTAAATTCACCATAAGTTCTAAAGATTTTGCAGCTCAACATAAACTATTGAGTTGACGCTGCAATCCTACCACTGTTTCTGACAGTAAAAGAACATCGTCTGCTAATAACAAAATGAACAATTCTAACATACCTTGCGGAAACAGAGCACCATGAAGGCCATTTTTGATAACATCTAAAGCAAGTTCATTGATGAAGAACGAGAATAGCACATGACTACATGCATCCCCTTGCCTTACACCAGCTACACAATTAATATAGTCTGTTAAATCAAACCCATTCCTTATCCTACTTTTTACTACCGAATACATAGACTGGATACAACCAAGCAATTTTCCTTTAACACCATTTTTAATCAGTATTCCCCACAGAATGTTCCTATTAATCGAATCAAAAGCTTTTTGAAAATCGACGAATGCAACATAAAATTTGCGATTCATACAAAACTGTTTCTGAATAAAGGCTAGGAGAGTAAACATGTGGTCTACAGTAGAGTATCCTTTTTTGAATCCAGCTTGATGTTCACCAGTGATGTTATTCAAGTCAACCCAGTTCTGTAATCTTCTGTTGATAATAATGCTGTACAGTTTACTACTAATGTCTACTAAAGAGATACCCCTATAATTATTAAGATCATTTATACTTCCCTTTTTAAATAATGCAAGATAATAGATTCGGACCAATTTTCAGGATAAAGACCACTGTCAAAAAGTTTATTGAAAAATTTAAGAAAAAAGGCAATAATCTCAGAAGCACCATTTTTAAACAATTCACTAATAATGTGATCCGGGCCTGCAGCTTTGTTATTTTTAAGCTTGCGTATGGCAAACATGACTTCATCATAGGAAATGGGACGATTAAAATACTCACCATTATCATTGCTACCAGATGCAGTTTGCTCATTCTCATCCATACCATCATCATCCACCCCATCATCCACACCACACACATCATCCTTATCTAATAAATCTCTAAAATGATCGTACCACTTTTCTAAAGGTATGGAATTCTTTGGCTGTTTCTTTTTGAAGGGGACTTTATTAACTGCTTTCCAGAAGTCCTGTTGTGAAGCGAGAGACCTAATCATGTGATCTAGCATGTTTTTATTATACAAATTCTTTTTCCGATCTAAAAGATTCTTATATTCCCTTCTAGCAATTACAAAATTAGTCCTATCTATCTTGCTCATATTTTACTCTCTGTATTGGTATCCATCAAAGTTCTTACACAAACTCTCAATAATCTTTGCACATTCTTTTTCACAGCTTTACAGTCAAACCAGTTTTGATTCTGCACATTCTTCATATCCTTTCTTTAACACGTTTGTTGATACATTCAGCACACTATCAGTTATTGGGATTTGCGAGTGTGATATTGCTTTTATCCTATCTCAAGTGGCTTGCTGTTTATCACACGAGGTCGGAGACCGAGGGTGATAAACAGCAAGCCACGAGAGATAGGATAAAAGAAATATCACACTCGCAAATCCTAATAACGGATATATACCGATATTTTACCTATTTCAGATGATAATCAAACACGCAACGAAGAAGCGAGACGGCCATGCATGCAGATCTAAAATAATACTAACCACTTCACCGTAACAAGAAAATCCCACTCATCCACAAATAATATAGTTCTCCAAGTTAGAAAGTCGTGAGCTATTTTGATCTTGCACATTGATACATTATGAAAGGAAACTGATTATTAATCAAAACATGAACCTACTCGAATTTGCTGTATAAAAAATAGCCTTTACAATTACATATTCGTTTTACACTGCAATCACAGGCCATAGTTATTGTCATTTCGCCAATGACGAACTTTCAATGATGACGTAATTTCAGTGATTGCGTAAGTTCACTAAGATGACGTTTTTTGGTGTCCTGCTGAGAAGGCGCTATTTGCAGTGACACTAACTTGAGAATAGGTTGCCAGCCGCTATTTTTATCATTTGCAATTTCACTAAAAGTTACTATTCACAATTTTTTTTTCAATGTAAAATGTTCATCAGAAACAACCTTTTGCATTTATCGGGTTAAGGCATAGGGTTAGGAGTATGTTTGGGCTTTTTGTTTTACTAAACATCACTTGATGCAAATAAAGAAAATATGGCTTGAGTACTGCAGATAGTCGCATGCGAGTGTACCTTGATGTATGAGAATGATAATGATATGTCAAGATAAATAACTGTGACGTCAAGTTTATAATAGCAACGGTGTATTCTTACACGCGTTTACATTAAGCCTATGGGTTAATATACGCAAATGATATGTCAAGACATTGTTTTATATCACACGCTTCCAGGCCTCTTTAGCGCTACTTGAAGATCGGTATATTTTTTAATATAATCATTAAATAAACCTAAAGCTCTATTAATATTGTCATCAATGGCTTCTAAAGCAACCTTTAATAACGCCTGCATATCTGGTTTGCACAAGTTATTTTTATAAATCAAAGCATAATCAGCGTTCCAAACAAATTTATCACACACAATCACTTCATTTTGCATTGACTTACAATTAAGCACAGAAGACATATCAATATGAAATTCAGCAGGTAGATGATCTGAGTCAATACATTCAGACACAAACATATAACATGAATTGAAAAAAAGAGAGAAAAAGTCATTGGAAACAAGAAAGTAGTCATTGACGCTGCTACCACTATCAACTATATATGTGAGGCAGCCTTGTTGGTCACCCTGACAAAGACCATTCATAATATTCAAGTCAAAGGCAGTACATACATTTAACAACAACTTTCCATAATTGCTTAATACAGTATCACATGAAGAACGATCCATACACGGTGGTTGACTTTCGAATGAGACAAACGAATCAACAGAGTCATTACATACATCAGGAGAAAAACTACCCGTTCTACTATTCAGATCGCCGCATACGATAAAGTCAACATCGCCCAGAGACAACAAACAGTCAGTCATACATTCTTCTAACGTAGAAATTCCATTATCTAAACCAAAATGAGAATATAAGGGAGAACCTTCGGGTTGAATAAATGCACAAATTAATACTATGTTTTTCTTAGTCCCAAACAACGCATTATCAATCAAAAATACACAAAGGTTAACATACTTCACCTCAATCCAAGTTACAAAGGGAAGGAATTCTTCTTTGATCAAACACAAAAGACCACCAGACCGCCTTCCTTGGTTTGAGAGCTTGATAGCTGGCTTACAAAAAGACTTGTACCCAGAAAATATATCCCTATCCAACCCCACAAGAAAGGTTTCCCCCCAAACAAATAAAATCAAAACCACAGGAGTAGGCAACAAAATCCATGTCATTAAATTTTGAAAGTAAACCATTTACATTTACACACAGAGCGGACAAAACATTATTTCTGAGTGTCATTATGGTTACATTCATTCACACTTTTATTTAAACTTTCATCTACATAATTATCCTGACATTCATTCTCAGATTCATTGAATATTTTATCATTAGAATTGTACTCCAAGCGCCTGTTTTGCAAACGCCCATCAACTGAAGAAAACACGGTCACGTACTTATTGACATCTTTGGCACAAACACGTGCAAGATGACATCTGTTACACGCGATCGATTTCGTTGTTTTAAAAAAAGTTTCAAACGGTGTCTGAGTGAAAGAGGTCCTACAAGAGGTCATTGACAGTAAAGAGAGAGAGAGAGAGAGAGAGAGAGAGAGAGAGAGAGAGAGAGAGAGAGAGAGAGAGAGAGAGAGAGAGAGAGAGAGAACTTGAAATCTTTAAGAGAGAGAGAGAGAGAGAGAGAGAGAGAGAGAGAGAGAGAGAGAGAGAGAGAGAGAGAGAGAGAGAGAGAGAGAGAGAGAGAGAGAGAGAGAGAGAGAGAGAGAGAGAGAGAGAGAGAGAGAGAGAGAGAGAGAGAGAGAGAGAGAGAGAGAGAGAGAGAGAGAGAGAGAGAGAGAGAGAGAGAGAGAGAGAGAGAGAGAGAGAGAGAGAGAGAGAGAGAGAGAGAGAGAGAGAGAGAGAGAGAGAGAGAGAGAGAGAGAGAGAGAGAGAGAGAGAGAGAGAGAGAGAGAGAGAGAGAGAGAGAGAGAGAGAGAGAGAGAGAGAGAGAGAGAGAGAGAGAGAGAGAGAGAGAGAGAGAGAGAGAGAGGATTGAAGAGAGAGAGAGAGAGAGAGAGAGAGAGAGAGAGAGAGAGAGAGAGAGAGAGAGTCGGAGAGAGAGAGAGAGAGAGAGAGAGAGAGAGAGAGAGAGAGAGAGAGAGAGAGAGAGAGAGAGAGAGAACATTGAACACTGAAAATGTTTACTGCAAGGCCTCCGGCCTGTATGCAAGGGACGTAACAAAATATGACACACAATATAATATGAATAAAAAACAACAACAACAAAATCATGCACGAGTTAAGCATTTCGCATCAACAACAAAAAAATACAACAGTGGATTTTCCTTAAACACCAAATGCATTGGATAGAGATATTTATAAAATACTATCTAGTTTAAATTTTCTTCTTCTCTTCTCTTTAAGGCATAATATATAAACATTGCCACGGAGCGATTTATAAATGTTGTTTCGTTTTGCAATAGTACAGATAAATGCATATTTTCATTTGTATTTTTGAAGGCTTTAGTTAAGTACTTTTTTTCTTAACATTTGATACAGCGGACACACTAGCAAAAAGTGCCGTTCATCTTCTATAACGTTACAATTTGGACAGCTCTTCGATTTATTTGAATATCGTCTGTGAAAATTAATACCAGAAACACCAAGTCTAAATCTTGTGAATGCAGTACGGAATTTCATAATAGTTATGTCTGTAAGATACTTTTCCGGGTTCAACCAGGATTTTAAAACATCGATACGTATCAAACCTGTCACTTTCGTGGAGTTTACCAGACCATTCTTGTTTATAGCAATCAATTATCCGTTGCCTAAACACATGTAAAAATATTTTTTCGTTTCCCATCCCACCATTTAACCATACTTCTGAAAAACCATATGTATCTAAACAACGTCTGACTGTACTGACCCAGTTATGCTTGTCAAATTGATTTTCTGTTTCTTGGGTGCACTTGTTTCTATACATTTCATATGCCTGTTTTTGGTAATCTGCACCAATCTAATTTTTGTAACTTATACCAATATCTGATTGCTTTTAAAATACAATCGACAAATAAAGGATATCTACCTAGTTCGCCGTATGCCATCAGGTTTGGGGTTTTAGGACTAATTTGGAGAAATCTTTTACAAGCGAATAGATGAGGAGATTCTATAATTTGGAAACGTGACATGCCCCAAATTTCGGCAGAATATAACAACATCGGTTTTATTTGTGCATCAAACAATTTAAAGAAAACTGTCGGATCCATTGTTCCAAGAGACCACATTGTTTTAAAAATCTCTACAACTTTGCCTTTAGCTCTACCAGCTAATTCCTCCAGAGCTGAATCAAAAGCTAATTTAGTTGTTATTGTAAAACCTAAATATTTATAACAATTGACAATTTCTATTTCTGTTCCTTCGTAAAAACATTTTTGTGTCCTAGATAAATGCCCACCTCTTCTAAAAAACATTACTTTTGTTTTCCTAAGATTGACCCTTAAACCAAGCGATTTTGACTCCTCGGCAAGATTATCAATTTGATGTTTAAGCCCTACTGGTGTGGATGAAAACACGCATATATCGTCAGCAAAAAAGAGTAAGAAAATTTCCCGTAAACCCGGCAAAAATTGAAAACCATGTTTTCCTTTTTTGGCAACATTATCAGCAACTTCAGTTATTAACAAGGAAAATAATCAGAGGGGACAACATACACCCTTGCTTCACACCTGCTGGACATTCGAAAAACTCAGATACCTCCGTTTGCCAACGAACACAACATTGAACTGAACTATAAATACCCTGAAGCATTTTAGTTGATGTTTTAACTTTCTGCAAAACTAACCAAAGACTACCCCTATCAACAGATTCGAACGCTTTCATGTAATCGACAAACGCGACATAAAATTTACTCTTTCTTTCACTAAATAAACATCTTTTAATCATGGACACAAGTGTGAAAATGCGTGATATATGGTGGAATATTGCTTTCTGAAACCAGCTTGGTCTTCACATATTTTGTGCTCCTGCTCTGCGCATTTATACAAACGTGTATTTAGAATAGAAGTGAAAACTTTACTAATTGTACTGAGGAGAGAAATTCCACGATAATTTTCAGGATTATTTATATTGCCCTTTTTAAATAAAGGAACAATGATTGAACGACTCCATTCTTCGGGGAAAATGCCCTTATCAAATAGGCTATTGAAAAGTTTGGTCAAAGTGGGGGCAACTACATCTTCGGCTATTTTTAGAAACTCACTAGAAAATTCATCCGAACCAGCGGATTTACCTGACTTAAGTTTGTGAATAGCATGTCTGACTTCAAACAGTGTGATTTCAGCATCTAACTCTGGTACATGCACGTCATAATCATCAAGTGGAATCTGATTTGGTTCTGGAGTTGTTTCTGTGTGCTGCCCTAAAACTCTAGCAAAATGCTCTTTCCATGTGTTAATATCTATCTCTGCTTCATTCTTAACTCGAGGCCCTACTCGTTTTACAGTGGACCAAAATTTATTTCCGTCATTTTTGTCTCGTAGTAAAGAGTCACGCATTTCTTTTCTATATGTTTTTCTTTTATTTTCTAGAAGAGACTGATATTCCGCTCTTTTTTCTAAGTAACGAGCCTTGTCTCCTTCATCGAGTGTGCGTCTGCTATGATTTAATGTGTTGCTAAGGCGACATTTCTCTACATAACATAATTCGTCAAACCATTTATTCGTACGCCTCACTTGACGGCCTTGAAACACAGTGCGCCGCATGCATTGACTGGCTTTAATCAACACGGCAACATTTTGGATGCTTTTTGAAGGTCTTATAAGGTTCCTAAAATACAGCTGTATGTATGGTAAGAAAGGCAATAACGGAAAAATACAATTAACCGAGAAATGCAGGGGGGTGGCACATCAAGACGGAAAAATGCAACCTTTACCCCCTTTTTTTCTTTCTTTCCCTTTTTTTCTGTCTTCACCCATCTTTGCTCTGTTACCCTCTTCTTCGTGTTCGTCCTTTGAACACAGAACTACACAAAGAGATACACAAAGGCTAAATAATAATAATAATAATAATAATAATAATAATAACACAGTGGCTACGGGTACGACGTTGTTGCAACACTCTGACCATGTTCATCCTAGTCAAAATTTTCGTCAACAAAATGCATTTTAAAAATTCCGTAGGCCTATAGATCTAATAGGGTTAGGGATAGGGTTAGGAACATGTCAGAGTTAGTGTTAGTAGCTTTTGAAGACATTTGATTTGCGCACAATTTGAATTTAATGCGTCCCGTGATTGAGCGCCGTACCCGTAGCCTGGATAATGTGAGATACGGGCCCGTACCCCGAGCCTCTGCCTAATGAAAAAGAAGAACGAAAACAAAATGACCATCCCAGACCAAAAATCAAATCAAATCTGGACCTTTAAATCATGCCGTAGATCTACTAAAGGCACAAACACACAGATCTAGTGTTAACATGAGTTGTTGTTGTTGCTGCTGCTTCTTTGTAGCGGGTGATTATCACTGTGATAAATATTAGGCAGTGAATAATAGTAAGCTATGATTTCCGACTGATAATGATAACGTGACAAAAATTCATTCAGTTCAACCAAACAAACGATTACTCGACTTGTCACCATGGGCCTCATAACTCATGTCCGATGTCGAAGTGGCTGTATAACTACAATCATGTAACACCACCACTCGTTGACACAGACATTCTAGACTATGCTATAGCAATAAATATGCCTAGAAAAGTAATATCATATTATTAGCAAAATAATCGATGTGTCGATTGTGGCCGCGCACCCGCCGAGACAGAGAAGAAAATTCGCCCCGAACTGGACTCACAATATAGATCTAAGTAGTAAGTAGGCTATAATTGTGTCGAAGATAGAGTTCAAACATTACCAGAAAATTACGCAACCACAAAACAAGGCCCTACATCATCATACATCAGTACATGACCATTCGGCCTGTGATGACTTATAAAAAATAAATACTAAATAAATAGTATAAATAAATAAAAAGAACAGAACCACTCTTCTTGTCCATACTACTGTATCTGTAGCCCAACCGTTTCAGCCTCTTTCGCAGACACTGCCCAAACTTAAGATTGACGTCACAAAAGGGCACCAGTCGACCCGTCGCAGCAACACTACGGCATACATTTTACGTCACAAGGAGAAGAAAGAACCAGAGTAGGGACTCTTCATGCACAAAAGGAACACATCGCACACACACGTACATGCACGCGCGCGCGCGCGCGCACGCACACGCACGCACGCACACACACACACACACACACACACACACACACACACGACAACCACGAAGAATCACACATACATACACAAACACATTCGTGCGCATGCACGCACGCACGCACGCACGTGCGCAAACACACACACGCACGCTCGCATCCACACGCAAACGCACATACACACGCAGGCAACCCCCCCCCCCCCCCCCCCCACACACACACACACCTCCAACACACATCACACATGTTGCAAGAAAAAGGGTTGTTTTTTATTGTCACAAGTATCTTCATAGTTACAGATGAAAAACAAAACAAAACCATAACATAAAACAATGAAAACAACAAAAAAAAAGGGGGGGGGGGGGGGGGGGGGGGGGGGGGGGGGGGAGGGGGATCAAAATAATGATCTTTCACCCATTTACTTATACTGTTGCAGGCACAAATGGGCCATACGTTCAATTTTGAGAGAGAGAGAGAGAGAGAGAGAGAGAGAGAGAGAGAGAGAGAGAGAGAGAGAGAGAGAGAGAGAGAGAGAGAGAGAGAGAGAGAGAGAGAGAGAGATGTAAATCAACATGATATTTTTGTATGTGTGTGTGTGGTTGGTTGTTGGGTTTTTTTTAAAGATGAAATTGGACACATCTGCTAACAAACATGCAGTGTAAAAAAACCATTTTGTGAAAAACCCCCACAAACAAACAACAACAAAGAAAACCCCAAAACTGGTCAAGTTATTATTTTTACATGTAGCACAAAAAAAGTTAAGTGTGATAACACATTCATTCTTT
>JAGGCT020001904.1:42500-50000 GCA_017654935.2 Phymorhynchus buccinoides
TTGTAACATTTTGCACGGAAAGCCTGCAGAAAGCTTGCGCCCACCTTTGATTGAAAGTTTTCAATTGTAACATTTTGACGCGTTGTAAAATTTTGCCCGGGGCGCCTTGCGCAAAATGTTACAATTCTAACAAAATTGTAACATTTTGACGAAGGCTTTCCGTGCAAAATGCTACAACGCGTCAAAATGTTACAATTGTACAGGAGCCCCGGACACCTCACGCTATTTGTTACAATTGTAACATTTTGCCGCGTTGTAACATTTTGCGCTCCCACAAGCCCTACTAGTTTTTGTTCACTACTAAATATTTGTAATCCCCCGTACACGAATCTGATGAAATATCTGTATAGGCACAGGCATTTTATTTGATTCGGGTCTACAATTTTTTTAAAAGTTGAATTGTTTTTTAGACGGAATCACGCGTCAGACATCGCCACACTCGGATCGCATATGGATTGAATCCTATGTAGTGGGTCCGCCCTTTAAACCCATAATACAAAGACACATAGCAGTTCAGGGCTCCCAATCGTCCCGCAAAACAAGGGGTCTCAGGGACTCCTTTACTTACAGCATAGAGGGTCCTAGAGGCAGGATAGAGTGGCATTGCAAATGCTAAAAATATTTTGTATAGTGCATCCCTGGGACCCCCTGCACATTCGCTTAGAGGGTTCTTGATAATGTTAGTGCTTCATAGACCCCCAAATGGGGGTCCCTGGGAGCCCTGAGTATAGGCGAGTTTGCGACAACACACTCTCACTCACAAAACAAGCGTTCATGAAAATACTAAACATGGTCATGTAGGTTTACTAAAGCCTACACAAACATAAAAACAACAAACAGACCAGAAAAATATATCGCAGTCATTTTATCTCTGACGAACCAACAATTCATCAATAACAAGTGGAGATAATATAAGAAAAAAAGCAGAAAAAAGCATTTGAACAGACAGCAACAATCAATCAACAGCATAAAAAGTATTATATTAAGTGTAGTTCCCCAAATCAGAACCATTGTCACTCAAGAAAACAAACAAACAACAAACCACAACAAAAACAAAATCAACAAGCAAACATTTTCACACAAAAAATGTGTCTGATTTCAAAACAAAAGAGGAATATATTAAAAATCAAAATCAAGGAAATGTTTTAGTTTTAGCAAAAATAACCCCAAGACAGACCAAGATAAAACACAATGTCAGTCAAATCATGCAGAATTATTGCAAACAATGAATCAAAAGCACGAACAGGAATCCAATAAGCAAAAATAATGACATGTAGAATACTTTCACCCTATCCATCAATTGTTTACTTTTTGCCTGGCTTTAGGCCCACGATATATTTTTTCTACGTTTATGACATCATTTCCCCCTCCTCGATGCACAAAAGAGTAAGCTTACTCTCTCTCTCTCTCTCTCTCTCTCTCTCTCTCTCTCTCTCTCTCTCTCTCTCTCTCTCTCTCTCTCTCTCTCTCTCTCTCTCTCTCTCTCCTCGGCCTCCACATGTGTGCATAAACATGCGTACATAATATACAAACACACGCACGTGCACGCAGACATACATCAGTTACACACAGACAGGAAGAGAAACACGCACATACAGATACTGACAGACACGCAAAACACACGCGCGGGGAGAGAGAGAGAGAGAGAGAAAGAGAGAGAGAGAGAGAGAGAGAGAGAGAGAGAGAGAGAGAGAGAGAGAGAGAGAGAGAGAGAGAGAGAGAGAGAGAGAGATGCTATTTATCATTCAAATAGGTATAGGCCTACATGTATGGAAATAAATTAAAGAAACAAAATCAGAGTATTCATATCAGAACAAAATTATGCATACGTTTCTTCATCTTGGCTAACAAACACAGTTGCACACAGAAAGAGCACACGCGCATGCACGCACACGCGCGCACGCACACGCGCGCACGCACACGCACACGCACGCACACACACACACACACACACACACACACACACACACACACACGCACACGCACACGCACGCACACACACACACACACACACACACACACACACACACACTTCTTTTTGTTTCTTAATCTGGTGGTGATGACGGGGAGGGGGAGGGGGTGGTGGTGGTGGTGGTGAACGACCATACCACCCACAGATACGGATACAAAAAGACAACAACACCTTTTTGAAGATGATCACCGCGCCATTTACATGCTTCATATTCATACGCATCCACCCAGGCTGCCAGCTAATAGCCAAAGAATCATTGATAACTTGTAGCATAGATAAAGCCAAATCAAAGTCAAGAACAAAAAAATATAGAAAAAACGAATCACCGCGGAAACAGTGTGTATTACTCTCAAACAATAAGGATTGGGTAATGGTACAGATCAACACCCCCCTTCGATTTCTCGGCTCTCCCCGCATTTTCAGACTTGCCTTTCTTAGCAAGTATTAAGCTGTATTTTATCAACTTTTGGAGCTAATTATCTTTGTTGAACAATAATTAATCGCAGTCATAATAAAGGCCATTAGGCCTTATTTAATTATGTAGCGCAATACTCACAACAGTCTTGGTTCATTGCGTTCTTTTCGTCTTGCCTTTATCTTCTACTACAATTGAATGCATATATTTTAAATTATGTAAATGGATGAAAATTAGCGTTAAATATAGCAAACGATAGAGGTTGAAGTACTCAATCTGCAATAAGGAAGGTAACATTGAAAAACAAACAAACCGGAAACTGAGAACCGAGAAATGGAGGAGGAGGTGTGGATCTGCATCTTTACCAAGTATTGTTTTGTATTTCCTCCGTCAGTATTATTGAACTTGACCTCACGACTTTCTCTCTTCAGTCGTTTCTTTTCACAGCTGTCATTCATGTTACGATGGACGAAGTTTAAAATGTCTGCAACCCAATACGCTTCTTTTGCGTGTACATTCAAGGGATACAGATAAATAATACAGTAAAACACACATACGTATGCACGCACGCACGTACGCACGCACGCATGCATGTACACACACATTTTGGAAATAGCGATGGTTTCTTCTCTGTACACAGTCCAATGGCATCAACGATGTTTCAAGATGAAGAGACCATCACGGTGCTTCTTTCTACAGTTCAATGGCGTCAACGATGTTTCAAGATGAAGTGACCATCACGGTGCTTCTTTCTACAGTTCAATGGCGTCAACGATGTTTCAAGATGAAGTGACCATCACAATGCTTCTTTCTACACAGTCCAATGGCATCAACGATGTTTCAAGATGAAGTGACCATCACGATGCTTCTTTCTACACAGTCCAATGGCGTCAACGATGTTTCAAGATGAAGTGACCATCACGATGCTTCTTTCTACACAGTCCAATGGCGTCAACGATGTTTCAAGATGAAGTGACCATCACGGTGCTTCTTTCTACAGTCCAATGGCGTCAACGATGTTTCAAGATGAAGTGACCATCATGGTGCTTCTTTCTACACAGTCCAATGGTGTCAAGAATGTTTCAAGATGAAGCGACCATCACGATGCTTCTTTCTACACAGTTCAATGGCGTCAAGAATGTTTCAAGATGAAGTGACCATCACACAGAACTACAGATGTCACCATTGTTATTTCCCCAAATAAAAAGGCAAACGCAAAAACTTCAACAGAACACAAACGCGTTTGTATGCAAGGTATTCTGCTACACGTAAATAATAATCATCATGATCACTCAGACACAGACAGACACACAGACCGCACACACAGACACAGACGCACACACGCACACGCACACGCACACGTAAATAATAAAGATCGATCACGCACACAGACGCACACACGCACACGCGCACGCACGCACACGCACGCACACGCACGCACGCACGCGCACACACACACACACACACACACACACACACACACACACACACACACACACACACACACACACACACACACACACACACACACACACACACACTACCTAACCCCCCGATATTCAGAAATCCAGGTGGTACGAGGCAATCTCCATGGGCCGAAGTTCCGGCCTGTCTTTGAGATCCACAAAGCGTTTATGATGGAGATGAGTCAGGCTGGTTTCCCTCACAGAGGACAGCCCTAAATCCCCGAACAACTCTTCAAACGTGGGCTTCACCTCTGTCACAGCACACTGCAACACGTTTTGATAGGCAGGGAAGTCACAGTCATAGGCCCGCCGATGTAGGATTAAGCTGGTACCATTGTAGTTCAAATTGCCGGTGGCCAGACTCCGGAGACTGAGCAGCGCCAAGTCACAGTCCAGCGCCAGGTTCAGAGGCTGGGCGGAGGAGAAGACGATATCGGAACCCTCGCTGCTGAAGTAGACTGCGGCAGGATGCTGCAAGCGGTCACCCAGAGCCATCCCCAAGAGGGAAGAGAAGGCGTGGTGAGCGGCAGTTGTGCGGTCGGTGTTGGGCTGTGGTGCAGACCGACTCTCCACCAGTAGCACGAACTCGGAGGTGACGGGTTTGATGTCCTGGACGCCTTCCTCCATGCCACGGGCGTCGTCGTAGAGCAGGTGTCTGTCCAGCATGACCTCCAGCCACCCTGACTCCAGACTGGCCACTCCATGGGGCTGGGCAGACAGCAGGGACACTCTGCGCCAGCCGTCGTCCAGGAAGGCGCCTGAAGTCATGGGGTAGTAGTTGGCTTCCACCGCCGTGTTGTCGTTGGTCCTCCTCAAAATGTACTGCATGCCGTTCTGGTCTGAGAAGAACGCGGGAGTCTTCAACCGTAGGTCCGTCTTCATTCTCATGATGACCTCCCGGTCTTTCAGGGTCCGGATGTCCAGATCATTACGGATATGAATGCCTGAAGCAAGCAATGCTGGGTGGTGGTAAAGAGTAAAGGATTGGGTAATGCAAGGTGGATGTACTACGGTGATCACGGACATCAAAGGCCCCTCTACCACCCGTACTGTGGGAGCAGTGGTGATGAGTGGCTCAGAGCCACTTTTAGGGCGGAAGAGGTAGGCTCCGCTGCCTTGGGAGCGGTACACCTCCAGACCCATATCCAGCACAGTTATGTTGCCTGTGACAACGTCCTCCACATCCATCAACTTCCCTGTTTGAGGATCGACTCGAATGCGGAGCTTGTCGTTGTGAATGGACACGGGCTCAACGGGCTCAGGCTGGGGCTGTTCCCGTGGGAAGAAGAGCTCTGGAGGCACCGCCAGGGTGGGTGAGTTGAAGATGGAAAGCTTAGCTGGGTTGGACGTCGTGGGCAAGCTGCTCTCCTTGAAGAACATGAAGGGTAGGGTGGCTAGGGGAGGCAGGTCAGCTACAAAGACAACTTCGAACCTATCCAACCTCACCCGGTCCTTCCCTCCCCACACGGGGTTGATCTGACATGGAATGATTTCCCGCCGGTGGTTTCTAATGAAGAACTGGTTAGTGTCTACCAGGAGCGTCACGGGCTGCTGACGGTACTGCGGTAAAGGGTTGTACACGAGCACGTGAAGCACGCCTTCCTCAGGAACCGACAGTGTGACCTTCTCCGGGGGCTGGTTGTGGTGGTGGCGCACAGTCTCGGGGTGGAAGACGTAGGGTGTCTGCACCTTGCCCCGGGTGACGAGGTCCTGCAGGGCCATCCTGGTCACAGACTGCGCAGCGGAGTAGGCAGCCAGAAGCCCGGCCTCAAAGTCCACCACCACAAAGTCCTTGGAGGTACCCGTGATGGCGTCATGGTGCAGGAACTGCCCCTGATTTCGGTGAGCCGACTGCATCAAGGACGCCAGGTGGAAGAACTTGTCCTTGACCTCCCTGCTACCCTGACGTTTGTGGATGGCGTAGGTCAAGGTCACGGCAATGTCAGCGGCTTGGATCATGCTTTGGACCTGTCAGGTGGACATGCCAGACATGAATATTTCAATTAGCATTACATCAGGATAATTTGTTTTTCACCAGAGAGGCGTTTGATTTGTTTCTTCTTACGAATCTTACAAATGGTTTTACACATCTTACAGTGGTTTAATATGGAACTATTGTATAATTATTACTTGCAAGAACATGTTTCTACTTTTTAAAAAATCTTTTAAAAAAAAATCACAGCCATTGAACAGCACATACATGCACCCCACCCTCACTTTCCCTTCACCCGATCCTCAACCCTACCCGCCCATATCTCCCATCTCTGCTTTTCCTTACCTCTCTCTGGAAGCGCTTGTCGAATGGACGAGTGGTATAGTAGCCAGTCCAGTACTCCAAATTGCGGTCCGAGTAAGGGAAAAAGTCTCCGGACAACACTGGGAATTCCACAGCATCCAGCAAGCCCTCTTTCCCGAAAGCAGCGACGCCACCGCCAGAAGACAACCTACTGACGGAGGATGTGCTGTGACGCTTGGCCAGCTGTTGCTGGCGGGCCAGTCCGAAGTAGTCTTGAAGGGTGCCGAAACGCACGTGCACGTTCCAGTCTGAACGGGAGTTCATGTACCTCATCAGGCGGCTGTAGTTCCCGTACTGCTGCTCCCACTCCTGCTCCTTGTCAAACCTGGGAGAAAACACGGAAACAATGAGCCTCGGAGAGAATGAATCACACCAACAAAGAAAGGAAGACAAAGAACAGGCACACGACTACTCTCAAAGCTGCCTGCGGTACGTATGTACTTAACTTAGTGCAAGAAAGAGGTACAGAGGAGCAGGTTCAGCAGCTTCCTGCAGGAATCCGGGAGAAGTTTAGTGTGATAGTTGGTGTTTTGTTTGCGCAATGGATGTTCTGTAAAAGTGGTGCTATCTAAATGGCGATATTTTGATGTTTCTGTGTGGCTATGCCTAGCTAGACGTTGATGAGAGAGAGGGAGAGGGATGGAGAGAGAGAGAGGGAGGGAGGAATAAATATGTAGATCTACTATCCTAACCCGCTAGACACATACTAGACATGGCAGCAGAGAAGAGGCTCTGACAAAGAGAAAGAAAAGTAAAAAACCCTCCCCCCATTTGGTAAATTCTCCTATGCACCAATAAATCCTTCATAAATTAGAAAACTGTTTTGTTAAATTCATATTGACTCATAAAATAAAATAAATGTTTGCTACAAAGCTTAGGGATCACACATTGAGGTCGTCTTTCAAGATCTGATCCCCGTTCCCCAATAGTCTACACACCTAAAATCATCACCGAGAGGCACCAAGATGGTGTTGAACCTGTAGAAGTAGGCCTTCTGCCTGAACTGCTTGTAGAGGTGCTGGGCGAAGCTCTCCACGTTCTCCTCAGTGATGCTCTGCACGCGGTTCCCCAGCCTCTCCCCGGGGATGGACCTGAAGTCAACGATAAGCAACAACGGAGGTCAGGAAAAACCATAATGACCTTGTGGAAAACGTGGGGGGCGACGCTTTTGTATTTTTTTCCTTCACGCGTTAGGTCTCGTAGGTAGTCAGGATCAACCAGCTACTGATCTATGCTTGAAAGGTTCATAAAAAGCCCATGGGCGGGTAAGAAGCCCATGCCAATTATCTCATGAAATGAAGCAAATTTCAGTCAAATTTTGCCCATGAGACGAACGCTAAACATTAACATT
>JAGGCT020001905.1:0-25000 GCA_017654935.2 Phymorhynchus buccinoides
AAGGGAAATAAAGTCAAATCAAGTCAAGTCAAAATGATATGTATGGACGATAAAGGAATAAGCTAAAACAAAGCTTATTTTTCATCCTGTCGTCATAAATATTAATAAGAAACACAACTGGAGCAAATAAGATGAAAAACGTGTGTGTGTGTGTGTGTGTGTGTGTGTGTGTGTGCGTGCGCGCGTGCGTGTGCGTGCGTGTGTGTGTGTGTGTGTGTGTGTGTGTGTGTGTGTGTGTGTGTGTGTGTGTGTGTGTGTGTGTGTGTGTGTGTGTGTGTGTGTGTGTGTGTGTGTGTGTGTGTCGCGTGTGTGTGTGTTGTGTTACAATGTGCGTGATTCTGTGTGTGTGTCAAGTCAAGTCAAGAATATTTTATTATCTCTAGGTGTAGAAATTTGGTTGTGTGCGAGCGTGTGTGTATGTGTGTGTCCGTGCGTGCGTATGTGTGTGTAGCATGTGTCTGCCAGTCTGTCTGTGCGTCTGTATTTAGAGGGGGAGACAGAGGACAGAGGAGAGGGGTCAAGAAATTCAACATTATGGCTTGGAGTCAAAACGGACTATCTTTAAATAGTCCATTGACGTATTATTGAACTTATTATAAAAACTAATAACTTGTATCAAACAATGACTGCATAAATATAAAAAGGGGGTTTCGCCTTTTATATTTCAGCAGTCCTTTTTTGTTACATATTAGTTTTCGTAATAAGTTCAATAATATGTCAACGGACTATCTAAAGATAGTCCGTTTTGACTCCAAGCCATCGTTCTAATCTAGATCTCAGTTTTTGGGTCAGACCAATGTTCAGAGTTCTGTTCGACACTGGATTAGTGACCTATCAGGTTTGACCAGTGTTTGCCGACCTTTCGTTTTGTAGGCTACTGTCAATACTCTGCCAGAACCTGTCAAGAATGGGAGTAGACCCATACTTTAGAACAAGAGCAAAAGCCTTTGTTAAAGTGTGTGTGTGTGTGTGTGTGTGTGTGTGTGTGTGTGTGTGTGTGTGTGTGTGTGTGTGTGTGTGTGTGCGTGTGTGTGTGTGTGCGTGCGTGCGTGTGCGTGTGTGCGTGTGCGCTCTCTGTCTCTCTGTCTCTCTCTCCGACTCTTTTCCTCATTACCCTCTCTGTCTCCCTTCCCCCTCTCTCTCTCTCTGTTCCCGTCTCTCTCCCTATATAACATTCGCAAACTCACTGAAATCACATTTATGAGGCATGCTATGCTATGTTGTTTTAGTAGGCCCAGAGCTCGGCCTTTTCAAATGGGGTCAACAGTAGCTAACACGGACAAGCTGTCTTTCAGGTTTAGAGAGTCGGTGAAAACCTAATGCTCGGTATCCATCTGTGTTCTACCCAGGACCCAGCATGTTTGACAATCGTGTGAAAGGTACCACACGCCTTGTTGCTTTTGACTCTCTGACAGGTTACACACACAAGCGGGTCTGTTTCTTTTGGCCTCCCTTCCCCAAGACCCAAACAACATGGGCGACAGCGGACCAAATGCGTACGCAACGCACGCCAGTCGGTGTGAATGACACGGCAGTAGGTGTGAGAAAAACACAGAATGAAACAAAACAGATGCTTTGTATTAGCCAGTAGACGAGATGTACACCGACCCTAACATAAAAAAATGGCCGAATTTCTCTAGAGCACCGATTACTTGACCCTGTCCTAAAGGACCTTGATTGAACATGTTCCAAGTGTTTTGAAAACTTTTAAACGGATTGTGTGTGTGTGTATCTGTATGCTAGTCTGTCGTTTCCGACAATGACTGCCAGATCTATAGCAGAGGGGGGCAGATACTATTCTGGCGGACTGGTCGATAATCTGTTTATAGCTGAGATGCCTTGCCCACTCTCTCGGCCAAAGGGATTTGAGGACACAGCTGGCGTTGAGGAAGGTCCTCAAAGGCCCTGCCCATCCATCCCTTTGGCTGCAGCACCAGATAAACGGAAATAATAACCTTAGTAAAGTCTGCAAACCTTTTTATACGTTTTTTAGTAGGCAGATGAAAATAAACATAATTTTGTCGCTTTATCATAAATCACATACAAAGTCGCGTTAGTCTCATTTACAACTTTATAGGCTAGGTAACCAAGAAATCTTTTAAACTTTATTTAACGCTAGTCCCCAGATACGCGGAAGCGTGGTAGGGACTTTAAACTCCCAACAGAAGAAGAAGAAGAAGAAGTAAGAAAAGATTGTTAAATTCGTATGTTTACATTTTCCTTGTGTCTGTCTCTCTCTGTCCCCCCTCCCCCCCCTCTCTCTCTCTCTCTCTCTCTCTCTCTCTCTCTCTCTCTCTCTCTCTCTCTCTCTGTGGAACATTTATGTGGTACTTTTGATGAACTAGTCGGAAAAAAAGGAGACTAATACTACTGCAACAGGCCAACCTTTTCATGTTTAAACCACGGAAAGCATACACGGCTTACTTGAAACGAATGTACAGAGTGGGACAATGTTTTACCTAAGCAAATTTCAACGACATTAGCTAGTGCTCAGCGAGTGAACTTGAAAAGACATGGCAGCAATGGTATTTGTTCACTTCAAACGGGAATGCTAAAGGTTTTTATTATCACATGCACGTGATCATTTTTCACTCTTTCCCCATGACAACACAGTGACGTTTCGGCACACGTTAACATTATTCACGAGATATTTCTAATTTCTGAGATTTTGAGGATTTTAGTTTTACTCATGCTTTGTCTATTTTTTTCATTTTTTTCTATGTTTTCTGTTTATTGTTATGTTTACTGTTCGTTGTTGATTGGCTTGATATTTTCTCAACTGTTTTTTTCTTTCTTTCTTTGTTATGTAATTATTGTAAACCGGTATAATTCCGCCTAATGTTTATGCTGTGTAATTTATCTCGAACTGAGCACGTCATAAGCGTTGCTTGTTGCTGCCTCAGTTATGTCGTTGCTGTTATTGTTGTTTCTGTGGAAAATAAAACATTTAAACCAGATATTTCTATTTCCCCCCCCATGGCAACACAGTGATAGCCCACTCTTAATATGACTTACAGCTCACTGTGTTGCCATGGGAAAATAGAAATATCTCGTGAATAGTGTTAACGTGTACACAGACCTTTATGACTGGTCTATCACTGTGTTGCCATGGGGAAAGAGTGAAAAATGTTCACATGTACAGAGACCTTAAAGTGAAGCTTTGAACGGAAAATTCAGTAAGTTGTCTTTTTCCGTTCTTTAACCCCTCCCCTTTCAAACTTTAACCACCCCTCAAGGGAATTCCTGGAGAGAAGAAAACCCATCGGCTCCTGTAAAAGAAAACGGGCTGCTCTTTAAAAGGATGTTTCGGTTTGAATTTTGGGGCATTTGTATGGGAGTGAGACCTGGATAAAACAAGATTTCGAACCAGCTATAAGAGGGAAAACACGCGAAACCCGTGATTTTGACACGTGACCTGGTGGGTCTTTAACAATTCTCGCCAGGCAACAGAGTGAAAACGATAAGATTTCATAGAATGTGTCCGTTTGATTGTCCGAACTATGCCGGCCCCAGATCGACTGTATGGCCAGTTTCGACAGACATGCAGACGAAGCTGTGGGGAACAGAAAACGACCTTCAACGAACCGCCCATTTAATCAAAACCATCAAAATTCGGGTTTGATCAACCGGCCATCAGCACTTTTGGAACGCAGAAGAAGAAGATTAAAAGAAAACACGAAGAAGGAAAAAAAAGAAGATACAAGGTTTGGGTTTTGGCGAGATAAACATTGATTGACTCGAGACTACTTTATTATCTCAAAAGTGATAAATTGATTTGTGGCATGGCATAAACACATATACAATAAGAACATAATAGTTAAAAAATAATAATAATAATAATAATAATACCCAACACATAAAACTTTGCTCTCTGTCAACTACTATTTCGGGGTCTCCGATCTGACAGGCCTGTGTGGTATTATTATTATTATTAGGTACTTTATAGTCACATAAGCATCTCTGTGAAATTCGGGTTGCTCCCACCCGAAGAGCGCGTCGCAACCAGAATTGTTTTTGCATGCGCGCGCGCGCGCGCACGTACATCACAGAGAGAGAGAGAGAGAGAGAGAGAGAGAGAGAGAGAGAGAGAGAGAGAGAGAGAGAGAGAGAGAGAGAGAGAGAGAGAGAGAGAGAGAGAGACACGCACACGCACACACACACACACACACACACACAGAGTCACACACACACACACACACACACACACACAGAGTCACACACCCACACACACACACACACACACACACACGTTCAATGTAAAATAATAAATAAAGTGGGGTTTTTTATTGCAAAAGAAACACAAGTTTGCTTTGTTTAATTTGTTTCTCAAAACACAAACTTACTACTGTCACGAAATGATGTTTTTGTTGTTTTATTTTCTGGATCATCCACTGAAGCATAACACCATTATTCTATTCGGCACCCAATACACAACACAATCAAGCTTTACATCCCGTTTTCTCCGGTCGAAGTTCATAGCTTTAAACCCGTGAATCTTTTTTTTTTTTTTTAAGAAAAGGGAAATCTCATCAAACTTTCTCTGAGACGAAGGATTCTCAATCTAAACACAGACAATTTCAATAACCAGGGCTCCCAGGGACCCCCATTTGGGGGTCTATGAAGCACTAAAATTCTAAAGGACCCTCAAAAAGAATGTGCAGGGGATCCCAGGGATGCACTAGAAAAATTCTTTTTAGCATTCGCTATGCCACTGGGACCCTCTATCCCGCCTCTAGGACCCTCTACACCGTAAGTGAAGGAGTCCCTGGGACCCCTTGTTTTGCGGGACGATTGGGAGCCCTGGTAACCCAAGAAATGAACCACTTCTTCTTAACCTGAGTGAGCCAATTTTGGTCAAAGGTTGGCACTGAAACCAAGCTTTTTGCTGAAACTAAAAGAGTGGGGTTGAGTGTGAAAAGGAAATGGGGGTGCGTGGTAACTGATAAGGGGAAGAGAAAACACACTATGGCTTGCACCCACGTGTCGTCATATCCGGCCACAAGGAGCGCGCCATATTATGGGAGACCGCCATCTTAGTCAGTAACTTTGTTTGAAAAATGCCAGATCGATGCTGTTTACACACAAATAAGGACTAAGATGGCGACACTTCCGTTGGAAGGGTCGAGATGCGCACGCAGGTGGGGGGAGGGGAGCCATCGGAAGAAAATTCGGCTGTGAACTTCATTCAATTGTAGGGGAAGACGGGGTAAAAAGCGCATGGGCGGGTAAGAAGCCCACCACAATTATCTCATGAAATAAAGAAAATGTCAGTCAAATTTGCCCATGAGACGAATGCTAGACATTAACGCTCGTCTCATGGGCAAAATGAGACTGAAATTTGCTTCATTTCATGAGATAATTGGGGTGGGCTTCTTACCCGCCCATGCGCTTTTTACCCCGTCTTCCCCTATAGTTGTGACCGTCTTTAAGCAAGCATTGACTGTATTCCCACAACTGCCTGAGTGAGTTTGGAAGTAATTGGTGCAGTCGCCAATTCCTTCCGACCGGTTGGAAGAGTTTTGTTTAACCAAAATTTGCATTTGTGATTTCTACTCACTCTGTCAAAAGAAAGGAAAACTATGGAAAGGTCACAACCGACTTGGTCTGATAGTCCGAGTCGGCTTTTAAGTCGGCGCCAGACACGCGTAAAATCGTATGGGGATGCGATCCGACTGGGCCACCTGAGTCATGATTCACGTGAAATACCTAAGTTTAAAAATAATTATGTTTTCGTTCACTGTACTCCAGTAGACCCAATACATGAATTTCATGTTAATCATAGACTCACATCGTCACAATCGCATCGCATTCAGATCCGAATCGTATGTAGTGTAGCAGGCCCTTTAAGGACCAGCCACACGTCAGCTAAAATCGTACGACTGTACGATACGATTCGATCACGTGATCTCGAAGCACATTTGTTCTTGTACGTGATCGAATCGTACCGTACAGTCATACGATTTCATTGGACGTGTGGCTGGCCCTTAAGGAGTGAGACCACTCGACCAATTACATTAGAAAAACCTTAGGTGTGCCAAGACTTTGCAGCATCTGTTGAGAAGTAAATCAAAACCGTACCAGTACAGTAAGCACTCAGTGGCTGAAAGAGCAAACCTCTGAGTAAAGAGTCCGAAACTAAGGGTGCTCAGACACTAGGCGTTCGGGAATGCACATAGTCATCTTCCAAATGTGGAACGCTCAATTTTGTGTGAAGTTTTATTGTGTGTGTGTTTGACGGTTTAAGGTTTGGGGTAGGGTTAGTGATAGGGTTATGGTTAAGGTCAGTTTAATTTCAGATTGAAAGGTTAAAAGATACAAATTCTAAACTTTCGCTGAAAACCGACATTGTCGTGCGAATGGCGTCACGTTCCATATTTGGAGATGACCATGTGCAGTCTTGAACGTCTTGTTGGTCAGACTACTGCATGGGGTAATAAGGTAGTCTCTTATACGATATTATTTCCTTTAGACTGAAGAAGAAACGAAGATAAAGACCTACTCAAAGTCAAAGGTCAAGAAGGTTACAGTCACTCCAAGGGACATGTCTGGTTCACGTAATTTGCAACCCTAAAATTGATTTTAACTGTGCAGTGGTTGACAAAATATTGCGTAGATTTATAAAAACACACACACGCATTGCCACACATACACAACAGACAACCCCACAGAAACAGACAAACGACATGCACTTTCGCCCTCCCTTCCAACCAACAACCATAATAGTGCTGTCAACAATAACCCTGTCAACACTCACTAAACAGTGAAACCCTAGACCATTTTCGGATATTGCTATCAGCGTTTTGACGTTTATCCTAATCTTATCGCAGTGCACAGCACTTAAGTTTTAACCCTTTCACCGTCAGCCATTTGTCAGCCAAATATTTCCATTAAATTTACCTGGGTAGAGAACAAAATCCATCTGCAGTACTGGGGATTCTTCTGTAAATTTTTTTTTTTTTAAAAGGTCTATCATTACTTCCCAAAACAAAGACAATAGGGTCTTTGGATAATAGACCCCAATTTCATGTCTTTTAGTGACATAGGCATTATAATCACTGTGGTGCTAAAATGCGACATTGGCGGTGAAAGGGTTAACTGGCCCTAGCAGGAAGAGCGATCAAGTGTCGAAGTTGGAAACAACTGCCCACATTGTACTAACCTAAGTGTAAAGGGTTTGGCTTGTTTGTTTGTTTTGTCTGTGTGTTTGCTTGCCAGTGACACTGTGCAAATTTCAGACAAGCTGATGAAATTCTGCTTAACGTCCTCCGGTCTGGAACAGACACATATGGGACATTAGTCGATATAAAGATGGTGGGAACGATCCTGGAGGTAATGCCCGGAGGCAGTGCAACACCAGGAAAGTCCCGAATTTTTAACAATACAGTAAACGTATTACTGATTTCAGACAAGCGTGATACTAGGGTTTTACGCCCTCTGCGGTCTTTCGACCATGTGGGGCATTATTTCAGACAAGCATGGATGGAAGTTCAGTTTAACGTCGCGTATCGGCTTTCGCCATGTACGACGGGCTGAACAAACCAACCAGGGTATAAACAAAAATGTATGTTCCTGAATCACTGTCTTAGCCAAAAGGCCGAGAAGCGATCAGAATTAAGCAAACTGGTGTTTTACGTCCTCTCGACCCGGGTGGGCACATATGGGACATAATTAAGCAAAACTGAATGAATTTTGGTGTTTTACGTCCTCTCGACCCGTGAAGGCACATATGGGACATAATTAAGCAAAACTACTTAGGCCTACGCCATTTATACCAGCCCAGCAGTTTGGGCTGCTGTCAAGCCCTTGAATTTTCCCCTCTCACGAGACTAGCCGTTTTTAATTGCAACTGTTAAAAAGAGTTCAGTTAACAATTAACTAACCCCTCCTCCCCCACCCCCACCCCCTAACCTCCCTCCCTCAAAAAGACAGAACAGGACACAACAAAGAAGTTAAAAAAAAGAAAAGAAAAGAAAAAAGAAGAAAAAGAGAACTGAGGACAAAGAAAAATTAATCACTCCTTTTCTTCTTCCCTGTTGGCGACCAGCTTCTATTTATAGAAATATATGTACGTAAACTTATGTAGGTTTATGATATATCTACAGACCTGTTTACCCCCTACATAATTCTTGAGTAGTCCGGATAACTGAAATGAGTAGTTTTGGTGCAAAATGTGTAAGTTTTATTCATCAAACCATCAAACAATGTTCATTGAAAATGAGTAGCAATCAAGAATTAAAGAGCATTATTTTCCATTTTGAAGAGTAGTAGACATCCAAATTGAGTAGAAAAGAGTAGCGTAAACAGGTCTGTATCTATATGGTTTGGATTCTAGGGGAGTGTGAAGGGGGGGGGGGGGGGGGGGGGGTGTTGACATAAATGTAGTTATCGTTATTTCGTTTCGGGTTGTTCCGTATGATAAGTGCGTTGTTTTGTTGTTTTTGCTCAGATTTGTAACTTCTTTGTGAAGCACTTAGAGCCCCGTAAGGAGAATAAGCGCTATATAAATTGTCATTATTATTATTATTATTATTACTAATATATACTGATACTTATTTGGTGGAAGTTCAGTTTAACGTCGCGTATCGGCTTTCGCCAGTACGACGGGCTGAACAAACAAACCACGGTATAAACAAAACTTTATGTTCCTGAATCACTGTCTCAGCCAAAAGGCCGAGAAGCGATCAGTATGATTATTTTTTAAGATACTTATTTATACTAATACATACTTATATACACTGTAGCGGTACCATAGCCGATGAGGTTTAACCGAGGCGTGGTTACTGCTATACATATCTGTATTGTTAAAAAAATCGGGACTTTACTGGTGTTGCACTGCCTCTGGGCATTGCCCTCAGTATTGTTCCCACCATCTTTGTATTTACAAATGTCCCATATGTGTCTATGACCGAGAGGACGTAAAACACCATTTTTCATTCATATTCATATCATCATTATTATTATTATTATTATTATTATTATTATTATTATTATTATTATTATTAACCCTTGTTGTCTTCAGTTGTTGACAAAACCGTCCACAAGGGTCTCTGACCGATTGAACGCTAATCTCATCACTATCCTTCAGTTGTTGTGGAAATTCGAATCTCTGCACTAGGTCTATACTATAGTGCCACAGCCTATTATGTAGGCCTACGGTAATTAGTATTCTTATCGCTGGTAAAATGACAACCCACAAGCCAAGCAATTTACCAGTGCCAGGCCTATAATTTCCATCTTCTATTCAATTTAAAGGGGTACCCTGACGGATGAGTTTTTGTAAGAAACACGTCGAGATCACCAGGAAAACACCCTTTACAGAGACTGCAACACTCACTTTGCTCTGGTTTCCTAGAAACCAAACCGTCAAATCGGCGATTTCTCCTTGGTGGAGGTGCTGGAAGTCAAATTCTTACACCCCGCCGCCAAATAGTTTGCACGAAATTTTCGCAATACAAGCCTTTTTATTATTTTATTTTTTTATTTTTTTAAATTGTATACAGTTTATCTAAAGGAGTTTCGCTCACAACAATGGAAATAGCTCCAATTTACTGCACTGCAAAAAAAAGAAAACGCTTCAACCACAATGAGCGATCCTCCACCCACCCCATCCAAAATGGCTACTCTATCCGGCATCTCCGCCAAGGAGGAATCGCCGTTTTGACGGTTTAATTTCTAGGAAACCAGAGCAAAGTGAGTGTTCTGATCCTTGAAAAGGCTGTTTTTCTGATGATCTCGACGTGTTTCTTGCAAAAACTGATCCATCAGGGTGCCCCTTTAATGAGTATGTTTTCTTTCAGTATGGGCGAAGTGATGGGGATGTATAAACAACATGAGAATATAAATGACCACTGGGACCAGTTAAGGCACAAAAAACACTCAATTCGAGACTCATATTCTACAGAGTTAACACATACTCAGTGTTTCAACTTTGCCATTTGTAGGCTCTCCTTTTTTCCATGGTTATTATGAATTGTATTCAGTCTCTCTCCTTTTTGTGTGTGACTTTTCTACTCAGTTTTTCTTTCCTATTTTGCTACCTTCTTGTCGTCGTCGCCACACTGAAGACGGGCTTATGGCCAGAAACGTTTGTCTTGTCTCCAATAAAAGGGACCTCAATCTACCAGCCTCGAATTGAGTGTTTTTTGTGTATAAACAACAACTTTGTGGCTACTTTGCCTCAATATATCTTCCCACCACCCGTGGGGATACCGGGGGGTCTTTTGTATAAATAGTTCCCCCACCTTCTGGAAGTTGTGCTTGTAACTTCCTCTGATCTGTCACTCTCTTTGACTCTGCCTTTTCCCTTTGCTTACTGTCATCTACTATCTTTCTGCCTTTCCAGTCCATTCTCCTGCTGCTTTTTTTTATTTTTACGAAACACTTTCAAAAATATTTCCTCCAGCCTAAGTCGGATTTGCTGGGCCTATCTTAGGCGCATAACGGCAGCACGACGCATATGCGCTCATAATTGACAGGAAACTGTCTGAGCGATCGAAGGAGAAGAAATGTCAGCCAAAAGAGAGAGGGGGGAGAGAGAGAGAGAGAGAGAGAGAGAGAGAGAGAGAGAGAGAGAGAGAGAGAGAGAGAGAGAGAGAGAGAGAGAGAGAGAGAGAGAGAGAGAGAGAGAGAGAGAGAGAGAGAGAGAGAGAGAGAGAGAGAGAGAGAGAGAGAGAGAGAGAGAGAGAGAGATTCGCCTAGTTACAGTGAACTTGCCATGATGACGAAGTTGCCAACGAACGACATAAATTTGCCTTTTCAATTCCAACGATGCAAACAGACACGTAGCCTATGTATGCAGTAGTCAGCCCCAGCGCCCAACTACATGTATGCGTAATTCAGCCAATGTATGAAGTAAAATAAATATGACCTATACTGAGTGAGGACCTACTGTCACTGCGTCAGTAGTATCAATGAGTGTATCAATATGCTGATGTGTGTGCATGATGGAGAGGGGGAAAAGAGGAGGACCAGACAGGAGGTGGAGAAAAAATAGTGTATGCGCACTATTACGTGTGCTGACTCATCAACGGTGGATGTGGAGGGGAAAACACACAACTGATGATACACGCGCACGTGCACGCACACATACAGAGCCGGGGGGGGAGAGAGAGAGAGAGAGAGAGAGAGAGAGAGAGAGAGAGAGAGAGAGAGAGAGAGAGAGAGAGAGAGAGAGAGAGAGCTCAGAAACTTTATTTTACAAGGAAAAGAATTTAGGCTGGGCCTAGTCTTCCATTCTGTCCAGAGAGAGAGAGAGAGAGAGAGAGAGAGAGAGAGAGAGAGAGAGAGAGAGAGAGAGAGAGAGAGAGAGAGAGTGCACGCACACATACAGAGCCGGGGGAGAGAGAGAGAGAGAGAGAGAGAGAGAGAGAGAGAGAGAGAGAGAGAGAGAGAGAGAGAGAGAGAGAGAGAGAGAGAGAGAGAGACAACACATGGAAATTGTTAGAAGAATTGTTAAAACCCCTCAGGGTGGAAGGGTGGATGGGGAAATCAATGCTTGAGAGCGTACGTGCGCATGTCGCAGCCAAAATATTCGCTCAGTCAAATAAATCGCCCGCTACTATGAGAGTGTGTATTTGCCACAACCACAAATTTCCCTCTTTCTTCACTCTAACCATTTACCTAACCCTAACCCTAGAAAAAAGTTGAATTTGTGGTTCATGCTCAATGTCGCAAATACGCACTCTCATAGTAGCCGGGCGATTTATTTGACTAAGCGAAGATTTTGGCTGCCACACGAGAACACTGCAGGAGAGAGAGAGAGAGAGAGAGAGAGAGAGAGAGAGAGAGAGAGAGAGAGAGAGAGAGAGAGAGAGAGAGAGAGAGAGAGAGAGAGAGAGAGAGAGAGAGAGAGACAGAGACAGAGAGACGGACACAGAGAGAGATGATAAGAAGAGAGAATAAAGAGGATTTATATAAAAAAAATCTGGGGGCATAGCAAATTTATGAAATAAAATAAGATACTGTAGTAATAGTATAACAAAAATAATAAACGGTTTCCTTTCCAGTTATTTCTAAAAAAAATAGTTATAAAATCAAAAAATAAACGGTTTCCTTTCCAGTTATTTCTCATATATTTGAGTTACTGTAATCGAAACTATTTATACAATCACTGGTTGACAAGTAAAATATCAGCCTTGTCCACCACCATCATCAAATTGAGAAAGAGGAAAATGATAATAATAACAATAATAATAATAATAATAATAATAATAATAATAATAATAATAATAAGAAGAAGAAGAAGAAGAAGAAGAAGAAGAAAGATGCAAATACAGACTACAGTGACCTTTTTCCAAAGAAAAAGAAGAATGATGGGGGAAAAAATACAACACTGAAACTGATCAAATGAATGAATAGAGAGAACTTTGGACAAATAAGGTAAATGCCAATGAAAACTAGACCTTAAACAGATACATGTCATATTCATTAAGTGGATTATAATGATCGCATGAGGATTGGAGTTAACCCTATAATATATTATACTGAGTATAATATATTGATACGGATACGTACTGTCATATCATGACACTTGACTTGCGATCCACCTGTCACCCTGTGACTCAGAGAGAGAGAGAGAGAGAGAGAGAGAGAGAGAGAGAGAGAGAGAGAGAGAGAGAGAGAGATTAAAATAAAAACTGAAAAATTCAACTTACCTTTCTGTCGAAAAACTTCTTCTCTGCAGAAAACTGCGGTAATCCAAACCAAAAGTCCACAAAAGTACATCCAGTCTTTCACAGACACACGTACACGTGATAGACAAATCTCCATTGTTTTCTCCACCACCTTTTCTTTGTTAAATGTTGTATTTTCTTCGCTTTAGTCTAATTTTATCTACCCTTCCAGTACCGCAATAATTCCCACTTTTTAAGTGTCGTCTGCTTCCACTTCTGCACCCTACTTCACACGCACACGACCCCAATTTGCAAACAAACTGACGGCCTTGACCTCCGTCAGTGTTTCTTGAATGCGGAAAATCTCTCGCGAAGCATTGCCTGCCGCTGTTGGGGGGAAAGTAGGAGACTGGCTGTCGGGTGAAACGGGTAGGTAAAAAGAAATAAAATGCTTTGTAACACAACATAATCGTTTGTTGTAATATGATCAAGAATCGTGCTCATAAATTGAACAAAACCAGACCTTTTACCCCCTACACAAGTCTTGAGTAGTCTGGATAGCTGAAAAGAGTAGTATTGGTGTGACTCAAATGAGTAGTCCTCTTCATTACATCATCAAATAATGTTCACTGAAAATGAGTAATTAGAGCATTATTGTCAATTTTGAAGAGTAGTAGAGGTCCAAATTGAGTAGAAAAGAGTAGAGTAAACAGGTCTGCAAAACATTCAACCAGTTACGCTATTTCATTCCCATGAATCAGCCAACTTCATCCGACTGAAGAAAAACGACAAAAAAAACAAGACAAAACATGTAATATTTTAGTAAAAAAAAATGTCTGTCAAACAAAATGATACATTACAGAACTACTTCGATCCTCTTCACAAGCCGTCTCCAAATCATCAAGCTACCGGGTAAGTTTAAACTGAAAATCAAACATGTTGTTGAACACAGTTCAAATGTAAAAGAGGGAGAGAGAGACATAGTGAGTATAATGTCATCAGTGGCAAGGCTTCCTAAAGATCTCTTTTACGCATGAACATTTTCTCACACTTTCCCCATAGCCACTCAGATTACTTGCTTATCACTGTGTTGCCATGGGGAAAGATTGAAAAATGTTCACTGTGCACAGAGACCATAAGCAAGAAGGGTGGGGGGGGGGGGGGGGGGGGTTAAGAGAGAGAGAGAGAGAGAGAGAGAGAGAGAGAGAGAGAGAGAGAGAGAGAGAGAGAGAGAGAGAGAGAGAGAGAGACAGAGAAAAGACAAAGAGAGTGTGAATTGAGAGGGTTGAGTAGGCCAAAAAAAAGACAATACCATGTCGTGCAGATATGAACAGTATAATTATATGTTTTACAAATACTGATACTACCAAGCTGTTGATAACAAGTATATGGGGAAGGGGGTTCGGAAATGGGTCCGCCGCCTATCATACAGTCAGTTGCACCTAAACCTGGTCTGACACCAGGTAGACTGCCCGATCCTGGCACCAAGGGGGTGAGGATGGAAGTATTCCAGGATTTTTTTTATAAAAACACCTAGCCCGACGCACTTGTCTAGATGAATGTATTGTGGAAAAGAATTTAAGCAATTCCGTCCAGCAGTTCTGGAGATATGGCTCAGACAATGTGTACGTCTTTGACCTTGCCCTTGACGTTGATCAGAACGCAGTATTTATAATGATCATAACCCAATGCATCTACATACCAAGTTTGACGACTGTAGGTCTAAGCATAACGATGCCAAAGATATGGCCACACCAGTTCTTGCAATACAGACCAGACAAGGTCTACGTCCTTGACCGTGACCTTGATTGGTGCCAAATATTTGGAATTACCATACACGAATGTGCCTACATAATAAGTGTGAACAATGTAAAGCCAACGATGTCAGATATGGTCACAAGAAAGAAAAAATCGGTTTTCAAGTCAAACATCAAGGTCAGCAGGGTCACAATTTTTCTATGGGACCACTGATCTATGTACATGATACAGTCCCCCCCACAAAATTTGAAGCGAATCTGTCAAGTGGTTCCCAAGATATAGCCCGAACAGCAAACAAACAAAAAACAAACATACTCGAGTGACCCTCCACTCTACTATGCATGGAAAAAAAGGAAAAAATAACTGCGGAAAGTCATGCGCTTATTTTTTCCTTCTTTACAGGGTTTTCGCACAGAACTTCTGCGTATGTGTATACGCGCGTTAAGCAAGCAAATGTTTTGTGTTGTTTTTTTCTCGCCAAATTCATAATATAACAATACTAGTATTACTATTAGTAGTACTGTAATAATAACCAAAGGCTATCATCAAAAAAGCTTTCCCTAGCAAAGCAAGCATGATTTCTAGCTTTTGATATAAAAGAAAACGCGTCTCGACAGAGCTGAAGTTTTCTCGTTATCCGACCAATGGGAGAAGACTGAAGGTTAAAGCTGTGACGTTATTGGTCGATTGAGTCCCACGCGATTGGCGATTCACGCAGTTTGCGTCGACTTCCCAAGCAAGTTTCTTGAGTGTATGGTGAGCTTAAAGAGTCAAAACAGTATAGTCCGGTGGCATGGGTGTCGAACTTAGAAAGGTTTAGTAAACTTTCAAATAAAAGTATTATACACACAAGCAGATCTGCTTCTTTTGGTCTCCCTTCGGCCTACATCTCACAGTGGATTTCTTGGAGCACAGTGACTGTGTACAGATGATGACGTACACCACGTCTTCTGACTGGCAGTCAAAGCTGGCTCCTCGTCTTGAACATCCCTACTCTCACTACCCTCTTTTTCGTTGTCATCGTCATCATCATCGTCGTTGTCTTCCTCCTCATCCTAATCCTCATTTCATCTTCCTCCTTTTCATCATCAATCTTATCTTCTTCCTCCTCCCTCTCTTTCTTCTCATGCACCATCACCCTTATTTATTCTCACCATCCTCCTCCTTCTATCATTTCCATCATCATCAACACGCTCTCCTCGTTTTCCTCTGCATTCTCCTCCTCCTCACCGTCACTATCTTCATTATCCCCTCCTCATCCTGTTCATCCCTATTCTCACCATCCTCCTCTTCATCATCATCGTCCTCCTCCACATCTACTCATTATCATCCTCATCATAACTTTCCTCTTCTTCATCATTAGTCATCCATCATTGTTATCCATCGTCCTTAAAGACCCACCAGGTTATGTGTCAAAATCACGGGTTTCACGTTTTCCCCTCTTATAGCTGGTAAGAAATCTTGTTTTGACCAGGTTTGACTCCCATGCAAATGTCCCCAAATTGAAAACGAAACATTTTAAAGAGCAGCCTCAATTTGAAGTTGGGGACATTTGTATGTTTGTATGTGGGTCACAGCTACCCAGAAAAAACCAAGGGACTTAATCATGGTGCGTCAGTGTGTCTTTAACAACAAATAAACAATCTCAACCAGTCATCAGTCTGTAAGTGCGCAAGTGTTGCATGTGAGTGTGTTTGTGTATGTGTGAGAATGGGAGAGACAGACAGACAGATGGACGGCCAGACCGACAGAGAGAGACTGACAGACATATTATGCAAACAGGTACACTAAGAGAGAGAGAGAGAGAGAGAGAGAGAGAGAGAGAGAGAGAGAGAGAGAGGCATCTCCTAAACATAAAACTAAGATTGAAAACAGAAAAGAGTTATCTGGTTCACACACACACACACACACAATCAATTCAAACTCTCTCACAAGATTCAAAAAACGAATAATCAAAAACCATTGAACACATGTTTCATGTTCATAATCTTTTACTTTTTGTTTCCACATACAAAATTAAAACACAAGTTCAAACGGACAAAGAAGGAATCCCAATAGTCACACATACTTACACAAGGCACACATACATACATGCACTAAAACAAACCAGATTGTTGACATCCAAGGAAAAAAAAGTCTGGGCAAAGTTGCATTTCAGACCCCCCACTATCAAATGTTCACACTGAGAAGCAACATTCTGCCGTTCTCTTGAAAGAGATAGGGCTAGGATCAGCCTAGGATTATTGTCATGAAGCTGAAAGAACCAGACTTTGCGATTGAGAGTCGTAAACATGCTGCAGTGCCACCATTCAAAATGATTCTGTGCAACGCAGACCTGTTTACCCCCTACACAAGTCTTGAAGTCTGGATAGCTGAAATGAGTAGCTTGGGCTCAAAATGTGTAGCTGTATTCACTAAACCATCAAACAATGTTCACTGAAAATGAGTAGTTAGAGCATTATTTACAATTTTGAAGAGTAGTAGAGGTCCAAATTGAGTAGAATACTACTCGAAAAGAGTAGAGAAAACAGGTCTGGCAACGGTTCAAGATATTGGTATTTTTTTAGTAGCAGAGGGGAGCAGGGAAGGGGTGGGGTAAGGGGTGGAATCCCAGCCATCAATTTGGTTAATACCAGGCAGTGGGATTTCTTCCTGCTGAGTGCTCTTATCGACTTAACTGCCATGGAATTGAACAAAGTGGGAAAACTCTCTTTCTTGTTCCTCTCTTGGCCTCACTATTTCATTCTTTGATTAACTGCCATGGGTTTTATTAAGCACGCATAGCGCACGGGTCAGACTAGCTTCAAGTCTCCATCCGAAGGACTCGACGGTCAGTTTGATTTGCCTGTAGAACTGGATAGAAAGGGATTCGAATCCACTCTTTTACCAAACATCACCCTCCTTCACCCTTCCCCTCTCACTTCTCCACCCTCCCCTTTATCCATTTCTGATGCCAAATAACTCCCATAAAAAAGCGCGAGTCGTCGTGATAAAGGGGGCAGATCCATGCGTCCAACGGCAGTCGCACCACTATCCAACTGCCACATTTGTGAGGCATGAATGTGACGAAATGCTAATGAGGCGTTATACTACTCCTTGCCGACACGAAAGGGCGATAATGTTAGGCCCGAACTGCCGATGCCCCCTGGTGATGAGTCAGGAGCAGATAATTTTCTGTGGCTATATACTACTAGTTTCTGGCGATAATCTTAAGTAGGTGGCGTTCGCATCTCAGGGCACGAGACAGGGGCAGAGAATTTTCGGTATAAAGCCTCAGTGACTGACATGTATGTGATGAAATCCTCGTTTCGGTCACTATATTTGTAGATCTCCATACACGAATCCTGATGAATTATCTGTTGTTTCTAAATCGGATATTTCATCAAAGCCTCAGTGACTGACATGTATGTGATGAAATCCTCGTTTCGGTCACTATATTTGTAGATCTCCATACACGAATCCTGATGAATTATCTGTTGTTTCTAAATCGGATATTTCATCAGATTCGTGCGTTGGGGTCTATAAGAATGTAGTGAAAGTAAGATTACATTACATTCATTTAAAGGCGCAACTGGGCTATAAAAAGAGCTGATCCCAGGAATCGGGTAGTCAGTTGTGAGTGAGTGAGAGAGAGAGAGAGAAACAAGTCAGCAACTCTCCTAGCTGTGGGCTTTCGCCTGCGCCAGTTTAGTTTTACCCTCCTTTTTTCGTTTGAAATTTGTTTGAAAAAGGATGCTTTAGCTGCGAGCGCCAAGCAGAAACCGACCTTTTTAGCCTACTGCTTGCTTATATAGTACAGCGCTGGCTTTAAACAGTAGTTCTTCATCAGAGTCATGCATCACAGATGTCGTCACAGGTGGATAGTCGTACAACTGCAGTTGGACGTGTGGGTTGGCCCCTTAACATGGACATACAAAGGCGTGTTACATACTTCTGAAGATTCATCATGTGATAACAAACATGTTATGAACACTCATCATGTGATAACAAACTACAGGTTTAAAACTTTTATTACAACACTTTTACTGACGTCATAGCGAAAATATTTTTTTAAAAAGTAACAACAAATACTGTTCTTGTCTTCTTCATCTTATAATCAATACATTTGATTTCATTTTGCTTTTTAAACATACAAATCACACACCCAAAAAAACGTGTTCTTTTGCTTTTCTCTAACATCACAAATACTAAAAATAATAAAATTGAACACCGCAATATGCTTATGAAAATAATTTTCAAGTATTGTATCAAGACCCTGGCAGTAGTCACCATTTTCAACCACTACGTTTTCAGAATGAGATGACAGTTCAAAGCTTGTAGGGCACAAATTAAAAATTCGTACAACACCATTAACACTATGTGAGCCAGAGACAAGACTTTGCACTTGATAATTAACTTTTGTTGACCGCGTTCTTCTACATTCACACACACACACATGCCACTACAAGACTTGTTGCACTTACCTATTACCTTTGACGGCTGTCATTCTACATTCATACACATCTCATTTCAATTTTCTCCCATCAACCCAACCCGTCCCCTAAACCCACCCCATTCCTTTTGAGGGAAACAAATGGAAAGTGAAAGGATCAGGAACTTTCAGACAAAATCCAAATGACGCCTGGATAAAACCAAACACCTGCATCCGCACCTGCATCCATGACATGACAGCAACCTCTTCTCTCCAAGGAGTCTGGAACCTTATTTTCAAGACATGTCCGAGGATGCGGTCTGTCGGTTTTTTCAGACACCTTCAGACCCTGTATTTGGTGTTTTTTAGAAAATATCCATCTCATCAGGAGCGTCCAGATCTCTGTACTCGATGATGGGGCGAGGGTCCCCGCGCCTTCTGCAGAACACACCATCAACAAGACCCCGGTCAGTGCCTCATAGTCAGTCACCAAGGAGGGGGGAGAGAGGGAGAGAGAGGGGGAGGGGGAGGGAGAGGGAGAGAGAGACTCATAGAGTCAAGTCACCAAGGAAGGGGAGTGAGGGGGAGAGAGGGGGAGAGAGAGAGAGAGAGAGAGAGAGAGAGAGAGAGGGAGGAAGAGACTCATAGAGTCAAGTCACCAAGAAAGGGGAGAGAGGGGGAGAGAGAGGGGGGGGAGGGAGGGAGAGAGAGAGAGAGGGGGAGAGAGAGAGAGAGTGGGGGGGGGGGGTATTTTGTGTGGAGTATGAGTGCATGCTTGACGAGCTAGGTTTCATTCTCATTGCCCATTCATTCCTCAAACAGACAAACTTTTGGAGGTGCATGCTCAGGCAGTTGTAAAGCACCGAACACACATACAAAAAAATACACTACTTCGCCCCTTAGAGTGATGGATGAAGCATAACAATGACTGGGTTTGCAGAGTAGCGTGCACAATACTTCTCTTCCCAAGGCAAAAATGAGATTCCTTGCACAGGATACAAGCAAGCGACAGAGCTAAATCAACAGTGCCACAGGAAAATTACAGGGTGTGCTAATGTGGTCTTGTTTTAAAAACCAACACAAGAAATCCTGAAAGCCCCACAAAACTGAAAACGTCTAAAACAAAGACACGTCTTACTTTTAATTCAAAAAGTATATTATTAGCTTCAAGATTTACAAACCAAGAATGAGATTCACTTTCTTAAAATAGTGTACCCCACTATAAAAAAAAAGAAAAAGAAAGTTAAATGGAACCCTCAAGCATTGAAAAGATAAACAAAATTAAATTTAAAAATTGCTGTCCTCAAAATTCTTAAAGTTGACTTGTCTTAATCAAAATGCTCCAACTAACCTCAGAAAACAAAAACACTAATTACCTTGTGAATCATAACTTGTACAGACTAGGGTCAGGTCAGGTCAAAATGTCAAACTACCCTTTCACTGCCAATGTCGCATTTTAGCACCACAATGATTTTAACACCCATGTCAAGAAAAGGCCTCAAACCACGGTCTGTTATCCAAAGAGCCTATTTTTTTTATAATTTCAGGAGGTAAGGATAAGCCTTACTTTAAATAATTATGTCAAAAAGGAATCCCCACAATTGCAGACAATTTTTTTTCTCTACCCAGGTAAGCTTAATGGACATTTTTTGGCTGAAGAATGGCTGGCAGCGAAAGGGTTAGCCGAGTATCAAACACCGCTGTCCCTATTCCTACACCTCTTTTTCACAGATTTTCTGCGGCGAGTGCTTCCATAAAATCCTAAAATGTCTGAGGCCGCCTAGTCACTGGCGGGGTACAGGGGCATGCTAGCATCCCTGTTGAGGGGTGAGGGCATTGCACTCTAGAAGCTGAACCAAAAAAAGCCAATTTAATAGACGATTTTCGGAGAAAAAAATAGGGGAGAGCACTTAGAGTTGATTACCTTGATTTACTCGGTCAAAACCATAGCAACCATGGTGTCGAAGCTTGAAAGTGAAAGTGAAACCGCAGGATGCGAGTCAGCGACTTGCAAACAATTTTTTTTATATAGAAAAATCAGGGGTGGCCAGAAGCCACAAACTGATAGAACTTGCAAAATGTGACTTAAAAATATAAATGACATCAATTTTAGAATGACACACAAGCGATGCATGTCTACTCAAACACACGAGGCGAGAGCTGGGGGATCTACCTGATGGTAGAGTAACTTCCCCTGTTTGACCGATTGAATCAGGCAAGAGATCACTCCCACACACCATGAAATTGCTCCCCTTAATTATTTCCGAACAATTGCTATTAAAGTCTCTCCTTGAAGCAAAGTGCAAAGCAAAGGCATGACAAGGGCACAGAAAAGTGGTGGTGGGAACAAAACAGGGGACGGTGAGAAAGGAAAGTTGACCCTCAATTTTTTTTTTTTTTAAGCCCGACCTGCAGGCAGAAGCCACCAGGGCTCCCAGGGACCCCCATTTGGGGGTCTATCAAGCACTAAAACTCTAAAGGACCCTCTAAAAGAATGCGCCGGGGGTCCCAGGGATGCACTAGAAACATTCTTTTTAGCATTCGCAATGCCACTTGGACCCTCTATCCCGCCTCTAGGACCCTCTATTCTGTAAGTGAAAGAGTCCCCGGGACCCCTTGTTTTGCGGGGCGAATGGGAGCAACAAAACTGAATTCAGGCACACAGCCTGAAGAGAAGCACCGATGCATAAAACAGTTTATACGTCTTTCTTTTTGACGTTTGTTCCTGGTGTGAGTGCTTACAACTCATTCCATTCATATCACAGCATACAATAACACAGGCTCAGCTGAACATCGTCGTCAATTACAGCAAGGGAAAAGCAAAAGCAAATCACAGAGGATAATATGTCAAACAGCTTTCGATTTCAAGAATTTCTTGTACAAAGTTCAGGGCCAAAGCACTTAAGAGAGGGGTAGGGGTGGGCAGGCTTCTTTCTTCTCTGAAGAGTTGTCCAGCTTTCTGAAGAGTTTCCTCCCATCCCATTCAATACAAACTGCCATTATGTGCTGCGAACAGCTTGGTGGGGAAAAGTTGAATGTCCGTCTCTTCAAAACAAAAAAACTACGCCGCGATTACACTTCTCTCTAAGGTTCTCAACATTTTGTCTTTGAAATGAAGAAACCCCGCCAACAGTTTAGTTGATTGATTTTTTTCCCTTCAAGTGGAGTGACTGTCGCCCCAGTAAACGTAAGCACCGACTCAGCGCCGCAAAAAGGGGCGGTATCGACTGAAGCAGACAAACAGAGAGAGAGAAAAGAGGGAAGGACTCACAAAAGGAAGAATACGGGGGGGGGGAAACTAAACAAGTGCTGATAAGACAGAATTTAAACAACGTTCACTCAAGTCAAGCTGACAAATTATCAATATTTTCAGGTGTGGTTTTTTTGGCTTTTATATTCCTGCTAAAATAGTCAATGTTTTTGTCATTGTTGGTGAGTCTGTCTGCACTTTTCAAAGAAAACGCTCAGATAAGATTTTGAGGAAATTTTTAAGATAGGCTATTACCACCCACAAAAAAAAAAAGAATCTTTTTATTTAGTCTGGATGGTCACAGAAACAAATACATGACAGTTTCTACTGCTTATAATGCTCGCACAGTTAAATTATGATTTTAATGGAAGTTTGTGGAATGTCAAAGTATTGTGTAATATGTAAGAGCAACAAGCATTACCCATAGTTTGAATACCTTTTTAACAATTAAAAAACTAACCAATGACCATGGAATATTAGCATTTCATGTTTTAACAAGTCTGTTATATAAGGACTGCAAGATGCCCCCAACCTTCTCATATCTAGGCCAACTTTTAGGCAACATCCGTGCTTATTCCTGTCAAGACAATCTACTGATTTAAGCATTCTCTCTGTCCCATAGATCATCTCCCCTTACACAGACAAAACAAAACGTTCCCACTTCTTTCCCACTTTCTGTTCTTTAAACTAATTGGTTGTTTTTTTCGAACTATAAGGCGATACTTTTGTCCCAGACAGAGACGCTGATATCATAGTAAGAAAATACAATAACAAAATCTGAATGTTGTGTAAAATTTTGGTGGTGTGCCTTATAAGGTGCGGTGCGCCTTACAGTCCGCAAAATATGGTACCACTCAACATTGGCTAAGGATCACGAACTTTGATGGTGCGCCTTATGATCTGAAAAATATAGTCTGCAAAATATGGTACCACTCAACATTGGCTAAGGATCACGAACTTTGATGGTGCGCCTAATGATCCGAAAAATATAGTCCGAAAAATATGGTACCACTCAACATTGGCTAAGGATCACAAACTTTGATGGTACGCCTTATGATCCGAAAAATATGGTACCACTCAACATTGGCTAAGGATCACGAACTTTGATGGTACGCCTTATGATCCGAAAAAAATAGTCCGCAAAATATGGTACCACTCAACATTGGCTAAGGATCACGAACTTTGATGGTACGCCTTATGATCCGAAAAATATAGTCCACAAAATATGGTACCACTCAACATTGGCTAAGGATCACGAACTTTGATGCAGAAAACTGCGCTTGGAGAGAACATATAATTTAAGTTTTAATGTTATTAAGGCAAAGGTGCAGCTTAGCCACCCACCCACCCTCATGTTCAGTTTTCAAAACTCAATGTGTGGCTCTTTCATTTTCATGAAACTAACCCTAACCTGACACTAACCCCATCCTATTCCCTTGCAAGGCACAATGTTGATTCTTACAGTGAGAAAATTTGGTAGTAGTGGTGGGGAGAGAGGGGGGATAGCAAACCTGCATATTTTTCCAGTTTTTGTGTGTTTACTTTCGTGGGATTTACCATAAACAGACAACAGTAATGCCTGTACCAGCTGGGAAAATGAAGTGAACTCTTCAAACGTGTTTGTTTGATTGTGTATTCACTATTTGTTGGTTTGCTTTTTCGCATATTTTCTATAGGGTTTCCACATTCATGTTTAACCCTTTCACCGCCAGTCATTTTTCAGCTAAAAAATACCATTAAACTTAACTGGGTAGAGAAAGAAAAGTTATCTGCAATATTGGGATTTCCTCTGTGACATGTTTCGCATTAGTGCTATCCTTACCTCCCAAAATGAAGAAAATATGGTCTTCGAATAGCAGTCCCTGATTTGATGCATTTTAGTGACATGGGTGTTAAACCAATGGTGCATAAATGCGACATTGGCAGCGAAAGGGTTAATCATTATTGTTGTTCCTTTTCCACACTTAGTGTAATTTATGTTGCAGCCAACTCTGTGTAGAGGTCTCTGCACTGTGTTGCCATGGGGAAATAGAACTATCTCGTGAATAATGTTAACGTGTACACAGACTTTAACCAAATATTTAGTGAGAATCGTGTATAAGCATTTTTGCTTGTTGTACTCTTCTGCCTTTGTGTACATTGGAAAAAAATTGTTTAAACCAAACGTATTGATCGACCCACAGGGCACAAGTACTGATAGCTGCTTCGGTTAAGGATCCCTAGCCAGTGTTTGAGTGGTGTAGAAATAGGATATTCTAAAACACCACCTACCCATAGGGTCTGCCTCCTCTCCTGGGGAAGTCGTGCCCGTCACGCCCAAAACTGGGACCTCCGAACGACGGTACGTTGCCTGCAAAACACACAGCAGCAATGTGAAAATCAAGCCAACTTCACCCACCGCTGATCATTTATAACAAACGGAATTTGAGTTGCAGTGTTAGCATATTTCTACAGCAGAACCTCCCTATTGCATGGGTGCAACTCCCCAAAATGGAAAAAAACTGAAAGGCAGGGGTTCAGGGACCCATGACCCCGGCAGGGTACAGGGGCAGAGCCCCATCGGATGATTCAGGGGGGCAAGTTAAGAGATAACGAGATAGACAGACAGTTAAAATGATAGACAGAGACAGTAGTTTGATCATCCTTGCCAAGATAGAACAACCACGTTCAAAATGCCCCAAATCGCTTGTGGTCAATTTTTGTTTTGTTTTGAGAAAATTAAAAAAACCTGAAGTTCAGTTTCGGGTAAAATTAAAAATAATAAAATCAGTGTAAAAATGAAAGAGTAGCACCCATGCTATTGACCTTACAAAATAATCCTAAATAAGGTCTTAAGTGGGAGGGAGTTGCAGAAAGATAGCAGACCACAGTAAGCAAAGGGAAAAGGCAGAGTGAAAAAAAAAAGTGACAGATTAGGGGAAGATAAAAGCACAGAACTTCCAGAAGGTGGTCAGAGGAACTATTTGTACC
>JAGGCT020001906.1:0-5000 GCA_017654935.2 Phymorhynchus buccinoides
CCCCCCCCCAAAAAAAAACCCTCCCACCCCCAAAACCCCCCCCCCAACACACACTTTGCCTTGAAAAAACTGATGTAGGTGTCAAAACATAAGATTGGTAACCAAAATTTTGTTTGTGATCATTACATTCAGAACTAACACTAGTAACAGTGAAATCATTGAATGTATGAACAAGCACGCTTTACTTTAATTAGCTTTTACTAAGATTACATAATTATCTCCAGCCCACATTCTTAGCTCTGTTTTTAATTTTTACTATTATGATATTAGAATTGAATGTAAAGACCACTGGAAATAAGTGCAAACTCCAAGTGAGAGAGATAAAAAAATATTTTTTAAGTACTACAAAATCATCATTTTAGATGGGGAAAAGATCTTTTTGCAAGTGATCTCTGGAACAAGTTTGAAATATCTCTCTCATGAATACATATCTGATAGGGTATTATAGGCACAGGAATCAATTCCATGGTTGACTTACAATGATGTTCAAAGATGGAATATATAAATGGAGAAGAATCCCCCCACCCACCACCCCCTCGTCTTGTCTATCCTCCATGGTTGCATCAGTCACGGCCTCATGTTGCTACAGGGAGACTCCATGCTTTGGAGTGGCACAGGGTGTCCTTGGCTTTATTTTGTTTCCTTCTCTGTTCCTGCTGTGAAAACACACACGCACACACACACGCACACACACACACACTTTTTTAAATTACATTATAATATAAATGAATGAGACAGAAAAACAACAGTACAGATACAAAATAAACAGTTATGAAACTTAATTAACACCCACACTCACACACTACTTTTAAAAAAATTTAAATCTGAACTTACACACACGCACACACACATGCGCGCGCTGCGCGCGCACACACACACCACAAGATCTTGTGCACATGTTAAAGCCCAGTCCAATTTTCGGTAGGGGTAGTTCACTAGTTGTGCCTGTGGAATGGATGACACGAACTCACAAAGCAGCATGCATCCTGTGCGCCAATGGGGCAATAGCAGTCTAAATCAGTAAATGAAGACTTTGGGCACGGGGCAGGGTATTAAACATCACAAATCGGAAAGAAAGAAGAAGAAAGCGGACACACACACATGCAAGCACATGGTGTTCACACACACACACACAAACACACAAACACTTTTGCCCAATCAATCAACATCAACAAAATGGGATCGGATGGTTAGGTTAGGTTAGGATGTAGTGACTAAACATAGCTGTGAGGCTTTCTAATGTCCCATCCTTGATTGTATAATTTATTACAAGGTTTTATTGTGCACTCAGGTTTTAGATAATCACTCGTCATATTCATATTTCAACTTTTTATAGTATTCCCAATCATCAAATAAATTTTGGAAATGTTAGTATTTGGTGCTTGTTTTATATTACTTTATTAGTTGGTAACTTGTTCCACAACAGTGCAGTTCTGTAACTTAGTAAAACAGTATTTCCTAATATTAGTCCTGCTAAAGTGCTATATTCAATAAATATTTTGTCAATGCTGTTTCTAGTTTTGTCAACATTTGATAATTTAAAGAAATCTTGTATGTTTAGGTCCATCAATATTGTTAAATATTTTGTAGCATTTATTAGATCACCCCTGATTCTTCAGTTCTAGCCTTTAATGATGGCAAGTTAAGGAGCTCTAGTCTCTCCCTGTAACTGTACTGTGTAAGAATAATTTTGGAATCCTTTTATCAATTTGGTAGCCCTTCTTTGCACTCTCTATCATCACTGATTGTCTTTTCAAGTATGGAGACCAAACAACAGTTCCCTATTCTAAATTAATTAGGTCTAACTAATCCTTTATACAAATGTCAAATGATATCTTTATCTATAAAACAAAATGTCCGCTTAATAATTCTAAGCATTTGATTAGCCTTCTTTACAGCTTCATGGATGTGAAAATCAAATTTAAGATTTTCATCAATTATTATGTACACCTAAATCATTTTCTTCTGTACATTTTGTTATTACATTTACATTATCACCATTCTTCATAGTATATTCGTTACAAGAATTGTTTTTACCTAAATGCATATTTTGATGCATTAAAATACAACTTCCAGTTCCAGATTTCAGACCAAATACTAGGGAATCTACATATTTTTGCAATAACATGGAGTTTGAGGATGCATTGTAATTTTTTGAGTCATCTGCAAATATTTTGCAGAAACTATTTATCTCCTGAGGCAAATCATTGATAAAAAAGAACTGGACCAAGTATATGCTCCCTTGAGGTATGCCACTTAAAACATCAACATTCTCTGAATAAGCATTAATACCAAGTCCTGCATTACTTGAAGTAGCTGCATGTGTGACACAAGATCTGTGTTGTCGGAAACCATGCTGGCATTCAGTATAAAGTTTATTAACATTCATGTGATCAACAATTACAGATCTCTAATTATGGATTCAAACACTTTATCACACAGATGTTAAGATGTAATGTCTACTGAGACGGCGTGACAAGAACTTATTGAAGACTTGAAGATATCTCTGGATCACTCTTTGTGCCTTTTTTTAATATAGCTGCAACATAGGCATTTCTTCTTCTTCTTCTACCGTTGAGTATCCACAATCATCAGTTTGATTTTATTATACTATATATGCGGTTGAGGTCCGAAGTCGGGCATCAAAAAGAAACAAACAAAATAAAACAAAAACCTACTCTATGAAGATGACCCAGCCAGACGGGTCTCGCTGATCGAGCCCCCGACGTGATGCTGAGTCGGCAGGAACACCTAAACTAGGGGGGGGGGGGGGGGGGGATTTGCATCTTGATGGGGGACTAAAAAAAAAAGCAGACACAGCCTCCTCAGGTAACGAGTTCCAGTCTTTGATGGTGCGCGGGAAAGAAGAACTTCTCCTGTATTCAGTCCGGCACTGGATGGTGGATAGTTGCCGGCTGTGTCCTCTTCTGACGCAAGTTGGAGCTGACTTCAGTCTGGTGTTGTCGACTTTGACGATGCCGTTCAAGGATCTTATAAAGCATTGTAAGCCTGGTATACTTTCTGCGGTGCTCAAGTGTGGGCCATCCTAACTGAGAAAGCATGTCAGTTACACTGGAGGTGTTGTGGTAGCGGTTTAACACGAAGCGAGCCGCCCTTCTCTGTACAGCTTCAATTTGTCCACGTTCCTCCGAGTGTGGGGGTCCCACACAGAACTGGCATATTCAATTTCAAGCAGGGGTCTGACAAGGGTCAGGTATGCTTTCTCCCTCAGTTCTGATGAGCAGATCTTCAGATTCCGTCGTAGAAAGCCCAACATTCTGTTTGCCTTTGATGTTATGGCCTCAACATGCAAGTCCCAGCTGATGTCCTTCTGGATGGTGATACCTAGATACTTCACTGAAGTCACTGTGTCCAGGGTGTGGCCATGCAGGTCATAGCTATGGCGGAGTGGTGTTCTACTCCTTGACACAGGTAGGACAATACATATCCCAATTTCCTTCCCATTTTTCCAATCACTTGGAACAGTTTCCATACTAACATATTTATTAAAATCTTATGGGATCATAGGAGTCAGTCAACCCATTACTGTTAAAAGTGTGATCTTTAAATATAAATTAAAAAGAACATGGTTACACAGAAGGCCTACCTGAAGCAGCCAAAGCTTCTTTCTGATATTCCAGTTCACGTTCTCTTGCCAGTTTTCTCGGAAGGTAAAATGCTCGGTACAATGTTGGCGAAAAATAAAAAGTCAACATCACAGTTGTGCCGCAGATAATAAAGATTCGGGCATGAGTGGCACTTTTGAATTGAATATTCATTTTTCTGTTCTTTCAACTTTCCTCAAAACAAATATAATATAGACGCCGTCTGCTTCAAGGACGTGCGGTGACAGGGGGAACCACTCTGACATCTTTTACGGACCGGTTTGGAACAGAACAAGAAGATCCCAAATCAGAATACTGAACGTGATGATTGATTCGGGTGCCTGTGTCATAATGAATAAGTAGTCCTATGAAATATTTACCTCTGCGCATGCGCATTAGAAGTAATCCTAGCGTAGCCAATCAGAATCGTTTGTTTGTCCGCCATTGTGAATTTTACGGATTATGGATTTATGGACTTGTACATCGATTTATCGGCAAATATGTAGATTTACACCCTCCTGCTCTATTTTTTGGTTCTTTCCGTGGTTAGGGATAGGGTTAGGGTTAGGGTTAGGGATAGGGTTAGGGTTAGATGGGTACAGTTCTCATGCGAGAGGTAGATATTTAATGACAGGTACTTATTTATGATAACACCGTTGTCGTGTGGCGGTGTATTTTTACCTCTATGAGATAAGTAGTCCTAGCCGGAAGTAGTCCTAGCGTAGCCAATCAGAATCGTTTGTTTGTCCGCCATTGTGAATTTTACGAAACTAAGTGCATGGATTTGTACATCGATTTCTCGGCAAATATGTAGATTTACACCCTCCTGCTCTATTTCTTGGTTCTTTCCGTGGTTAGGGATAGGGTTAGGGGGATAGGGGTTAGATGGGTACAGTTCGCATGCGAGAGGTACATATTTAATGACAGGTACTTATTTATCATAACACCGTTGTAGCGGGCAAAAAAACCCAACAACTCCAGGAGAAAATAAACACTCCCCGATGTCTTTTTTCCTAAGAAATTAATGCTCCCTTTAGGAAAATAACTCTCCCCTCACGCAGGAAAAAAAAAAGACTTTCAGGAAATAAAATTGTTTTTTGCTGATGTAGGCCTATGCAGATATGCCTACCTAAGTATACATGTATGTGTTCTGTAATTAGAAAGCACGGACACACTGTGTGTGTGTGTGTGTGTGTGTGTGTATGCCGGTGTGTGTGTGTGTGTGTATGCCGGTGTGTGTGTGTGTGTGTGTGTCAAGTCAAGTCAAGTCAAAAATACTTTATTATCACGTTAGGTGAAATTACAGTGTGGTCTCGTACATGCACAATAAAAGCAAGGAACCACATTTGCATGCATTAAAAATGGAAACAAAATTAAGGAAAAATGGACAACAAA
>JAGGCT020001906.1:10000-100000 GCA_017654935.2 Phymorhynchus buccinoides
AATTTCAGTCTAATTTTGCCCATGAGACGAGCGTTAATGTCTAGCATTCGTCTCATGGGCAAATTTGACTGAAATTTTCTTTATTTTATGAGATAATTGGGGTGGGCTTCTTACCCGCCCATGCGCTTTTTACCCCGTCTTCCCCTACCCCCACCCCACCCCCACGGAAGGCGACTTGTGGAGTGGGTAGGATCGTCAAGCTCCTCGTATGCCGGGAGGCACGAGGCATCCGCCCACTGCCCCAACATAGGCCACCAACAAGACTTTGCTATAGCACTCTGTTATGGGCAGCTCCACCAACCGAATGCCAACCCATCCAGTTAGTTCCCTGGGCCAGTTCTGTCAGGGTGTCCCGCCTCCAGCTGTAGCAGAAGTCGGTCTTTAGTTAGCTTTCCCTGTGGGTTCTAGGTCAGGACATGACGTGGGGTGCTCCGGGATGCTGATTTTTCTGGGGTATGTCTGATCCGACCCACTTCCTCAATATAATCTGCTTGGTCACCGATACCTGTCCCGCCCGTTGCTACAAATCTCCCCGTTTCTGATCTTGTGGGCATCTGATACGATGCTAATTGATGTACCCCAGGCAGATAGATCCCGAATGTCTGTCTGTCTCGCTGTCTCTGTCTCTGTCTCCCTCTCTCTCTCTCTCTCTTCTCACAGCCCAGCATCGTCAATACTTTGAAGTCTGCATATCTACCCCCCGTCGCCCCCCCCCCCCTCCCCCCATGTCCCCTAAATACAAATACTCCTGTGCATGCATCATGTGGGGCCCGTGTTTCCCCCGGCTGATCAGGGGGGACTTAACGGTCGTGCATGACACTCTACATGCATCATGTGGGGCCCGGGTGTCCCTGGCCAGACTGGGGGCGGCATTTAGCGGTCGGGTAACTCGAGATCGTCTTTCACTCTATCACACCCACCCAAAAGCTTGTTTGGTCGGCTTGTTTGGTCCCTACGGTAACCGCTACTACTACTACTACTACTACTACTACTACTGCTCCTACTACTAAAAGGGTATACCATTTTAGGAGAAAATAAAACCATCTAATTGCGGAAGCGGAAGTCTGAAACATGAACAAATGTTGATTTTGACTGGATAATGCGACCATGTTGCTTTGAAAAATAACAACGAAGAGATAAAATTAACCATTGGCTTTTTGTTTCCATAAATTCATTTGCCTCGATTTAACGTAAGTAGTTTAAGTTTACCCCTCATGTATGATAATGATGTAAGACATATTTCCGTTTACTGTCCCAGGCCACGCTTTTTGGGGGAGCGTCATTTTCTGACAAGTCTTTTGCGTCGCTCCATTCATAATGAGTGACTCATTTTAAATTTAGTAAACTATTCTAATTTTGTGCGACCCCAGCCCCAGGGCCATAGACTAGAAGAGTGCAGTCTGCTAAGTACTTCTCTGGTGGAATTTGTTTAGACGTGTCTGTGTAATCTGTAGCTTCAGGTGCTGAGGTGCAGTTTTGCTAACACCCTCTGCAGTCTGCAGCTCTGCATCGTGGTACGTCGGCAGAAACCAGTTCTGGCATATATACCGACAGTGTTCTGGCATATATACACCTAATAAAGTAATATTCATGGCTTTCAATCTGATTGCATCGGTATGACTAAACACCGAATGGTGCTGAATAATGCTGAATGGTGAACGCTGAATCTGGATGGTCAAAACACTGAATCAGTGAATGGTTGGGCCAATTTCTTGCAAGTTTCGCCTTGAATCGAGTAATGGACACATGCATCTAAACAGAGGCCGTTCGCCAGAGCTCAGAAGCCATCTTTTTATTTAACTGGGCCTGAACTAAACTGGCCTCAGATACTAACAAATTCAAAAACCTCCTAGACAGTGATCCAAAAATTGCCCTGTTAAAGTACATCCATGATTAGTGCATCAATATGGATGCTAAAAACCGCCACAGCAATTGCCAAACTCTAACCAAAAGGAAGGACGCATTGAGAGGCTGCAACTTGTGCAAGGCCTGGTCATCCAAATACCTGACCTGACCTGACCTGACGGTCTAATTTTCAATATTTTTTGCACTATCGAAGTTTGCTCTTCGTTATGTTCTTGTTTATGATATTTATTCATAATCCTAGCCTATTCCCTTGCTCCCTTGCCCTAGCTGGGCCTATCCCGACCATAAGGTACTTATACCCTAAGCACAACGAAGTTAGACAAACAATGATTGTTTAGTTTTGTTCTCACATGCGGAGTGTTTCTTTCATTTGATTTGGTTGTTTTCAGTTCTAACCCTAACCCTTACTGGAGTTACCCCATTCCTAACCCTATCCCATTTCTGGCCGATCAATTCTAACCCTATCCCTGACCCTATTCCGTATTCGCGGACTTGGCGAACGGGCCTCTGTTTAGACTCAACTGTAATGGACAGGGTTAGAATCGGTTTAGGGCTATTTTCATCAAAGAAAAATAATGAAAAAATAAAATAATCAACAAAGAAATTATACAAACTGAAATCCTACTTCGTTCAATGATTGCACTGTCCACTGCTGTAAAGTCAGCTAAATAAGTGTCTTAAACATTGCAGAAAGGAAGACAAATGGCAGTCTTACTCTTAGCATTCACAATCACATTGCTTTGGGCAGCTGTTTTTGGGGTTTAACCCTTTCGCCGCCAGCCATTTTCAGCCACACAAAAAAAGCCATGAAATTTACCTGGGTAGAGAAACAAAATTCTGCTGTGAATTCCTGTGTGGCGTTTATAACATTAGGCCTATCCTTACCTCCCAAAATTAAGAAAATAGGGTCTTCGGATAACAGGCCCTGATGTGATGCCTTTTTAGTGACATGGGTGTTAAACCATTGTGGTGCATAAATGCGACATTGGCGGTGAAAGGGTACAAAAGTTAATGCTTTCACCATTCGGCCCTACCATTCAGTGTTTTGACCATTCAGTAATCTCACCTTTCGGCACCATTTGGCATTATTCGGCACCATTCGATGTTTAGACGGACCCTGATTGCATGTTTCTACTATTCTAGTGGAATCATGAAACCTGGCTAAATAATCAAAGTGATGATTGTGGCCACGCACCGCTAAGAAGAAGAGGAAACCAACCCTAACCTGAAACTAATCCTATGTTTTTTTTGAGAATGTAAAATGTTGCTTTTTCAGTGAACATTTTTATTTAGAAAACTTGGCCACTTCTTACTCAGTTACTGTTGGTCATAGACCCTAACTTTGGATCAGCATCATGTATGATGTACTTATACTTTGTTATAGGGAATGCAGCGAAGCACATTTTGATTATCATTCAGGAGGCTAAACAGGAATTTGCTGATAAGGAGATGAAATTTGTTATACTTATAGTGGTTAGACAGCATCCGGAGCATGGAAGTGTCCAAGAACAGCACCATTCCTGTACTGACTCTCTTTCTCCTAAGATGCTTTGTTCTTTTACTTTAGACAGCATGGAAGCGGAACAGTGTCATTCCTGTACTGACTCTCTTTTTCCTAAGATGTTTTGTTCTTTTAGACAGCATGGAAGTGGAGCGGATGACTCGCAGTGGGCTGCGAGCCAGCACCACCAGCAGCAGTGGTCCAGGAACGTTGGGTGCAGCAGCGGGTGGAGCTGCAGCCTCCGTGGCCTCCTCCACCCACAGCGACCAGGGCAGCGAGGCCTCCCACTCCCAGACCGAACCCACCACCATCGGCAACTGGAAGAAGCGTGCGCGCTCGGAGTACATGCGCATCTGCCACATGCGCAAGTTCAAAAGAGCCGATGAAGTCAAGGTATTGTGTTGGGGTTTTCCTGTCAACCCTCATCCCCATCCCCAATCTTAAAAAAATTGTGTGAACTTGTAAAAAGTTGTATTATATAATGCCTTTATGATGTTAAATTTTGATATAATCAAAGTGGCTTCTAGTTCTATCAATGATCACACTCTGAACGCAGCCTCAGGTGCTTGCCCATGTATCCTGGAACATGAGTCATGGATAAGATTCACTGATTTCAAGACAGAAATTGAGAAAAGGGCAAAGAACATTACAAAATAATTTAAGGTTCCTCCTTTGATGTATGATTTTTGGGACACCCTACAGTCTGTTTTGCTGTTTCTGCATTACTTCTTTGTGTTTGATGGTGTTTTATTTTAAAATGATCTATTATTCTATTTTTATGTTTGTTTCAGTTTTTCTTTTGTTTGTGATATAAAGATGTATTTTATTACAATATAATCCATTTTGATATTTATGTCTGCCTTCCATGCCACACGTCTTGTGTTATTCAATTTAATCTTGTTTTGAGAATTGTTTCTGGCTTCCTGAATCATTGTGATTATGCTATAAATCTATTTTGTGTTGGTGTTTGTTTCTGCCTCACTCAGTGTGAGTCAGTGAGCAATGCTGCTGTCTTGCAGAATGCGTTCACGGCCAACCGGCAGCACATTGATGAGGAGCTTCAGAAGCAGGAGGAGTGGCTGAAGCAGCAGAATCTGTCCAAACTGATAGCACCCCAGGTGCTGCCAAACACTCCCATCACCAGAAAGGTGGGCAGCTATCCCTGTTGCTTTATCATGTTGATTTGTTCCCATATTTTTATTGGCTTGCTTGATGATGTTTTCGATGGTGAAACTTTACTGATCATAGTGATGTCATTCTACTAGTTCTACCGGTACTAATTTGAATTGAATGGGTTTTAAAAAACGAAAGTTAAGGATATTTACTTTAATCTTTTGGACTTACCTTTGTTGGGGATATATTTGCAATGTTAATGTTACATTTTTTTAATGCTATAATCAAGAAGCAAAACATACCAGTAATATGTCATCCATAGTGACTTATTTCCCTGCCTCTTTTGTGTTTCTCCCCTCCCCTCTCTCTCTGGCACTGACGGGTTATTTGTCACAGTATCCAAAGTAGTAGACAACTGTTGTTTTTAGACCAGCTTTGTGGCCTTTGGGTACTGTAAAGGTGTGTGCATTACAATGCCTTTCGATGCTGTGTTGTGCATGCAGTGTGAGGTGACGAGCGGCAACAACTTCCCCAGCCAGACTGTGGCTCTGCGTGTGATGAACGCAGTGAAGCCTGTCCCCACCATGTACAGCTGGGCCCCTCTGCAGCAGAACTTCATGGTCAGGTCACGCACTGTGTGCTTTACATTTAATATTTTATTTTATGTCTAGTGTGTGCATAGTGTTGAGAGAAAATGGAAATATATTCTTTTGATTGTCAGTGTAATTTGGGTTATGTTGCTAATTTAAGAAAAAAGTTAAGAGAATTTGTCGATCTTGTGAGAAAGATATAATAATAGTACTGTCTGTCCTGTGCAGCTGTTAGTAAGGATGATGTTCCAGTTATAATGGCAGCGTAACTGGTGGAAATTGTTTGTAGCTGTTGGTTTTGATGATGACAATGATGATGATGATCATGATGATGGTGATGATGATGCTGATGATGATGGTAATGACGATGATAATGATGTTAATGATGATGATGCAGGTGGAAGATGAAACTGCTGCACAACATCCCCTACATGGGTGACGACATCCTGGACCAGGACACAGCCTTCACCAAAGAGCTGTTGGTTTTGATGATGATGATGATGATGGTAATGATGATGATGATGATGATGATGATGCTCCAGGTGGAAGATGAAACGGTGCTGCACAACATCCCCTACATGGGTGATGACATCCTGGACCAGGACACAGTCTTCACCAAAGAGCTGTTGGTTTTGATGATGATGATGATGATGGTAATGATGATGATGATGATGATGATGATGCTCCAGGTGGAAGATGAAACGGTGCTGCACAACATCCCCTACATGGGTGATGACATCCTGGACCAGGACACAGTCTTCACCAAAGAGCTGTTGGTTTTGATGATGATGATGATGATGGTAATGATGATGCTCCAGGTGGAAGATGAAACAGTGCTGCACAACATCCCCTACATGGGTGACGACATCCTGGACCAGGACACAGCCTTCACCGAAGAGCTGTTGGTTTTGATGATGATGGTAATGACGATGATGACGATGATGATGGTGATGATGATGCTCCAGGTGGAAGATGAAACAGTGCTGCACAACATCCCCTACATGGGTGACGACATCCTGGACCAGGACACAGCCTTCATTGAAGAGCTGTTGGTTTTGATGATGATGACGATGATGATGATGATCATGATGATGGTGATGATGATGCTGATGATGATGGTAATGACGATGTTGATGATGATGATGATCATGATGATGGTGATGATGATGATGATGGTAATGACGATGATGATGATGTTGATGATGATGCTCCAGGTGGAAGATGAAACAGTGCTGCACAACATCCCCTACATGGGTGACGACATCCTGGACCAGGACACAGCCTTCATCGAAGAGCTGTTGGTTTTGATGATGATGACGATGATGATGATGATGATGATGATGCTCCAGGTGGAAGATGAAACAGTGCTGCACAACATCCCCTACATGGGTGACGACATCCTGGACCAGGACACAGCCTTCATCGAAGAGCTGTTGGTTTCGATGATGATGATGATGATGCTGCTGCTCATGATGATGATAATGATGATGATGATAATGCTCATGATGATGGTAATGATGATGATGATGATGCTCCAGGTGGAAGATGAAACGGTGCTGCACAACATCCCCTACATGGGTGACGACATCCTGGACCAGGACACAGCCTTCATCGAAGAGCTGCTGAAGAACTATGACGGCAAGGTGCATGGGGGCCGGAACACCAACTTCATCTCCGACGAACTCTTCATGACCCTCACCCAGTCCCTGGCTCAGCTCTACCCCTACACTGCCCCTGCTGTTCCTGAGGAGAGTGAGTGCATTTCACTGTTAGTAAGCAGTTTCAGCAAGCTTGTACTTGCAAGCACCAGTGTTGTTGTTTTTTATGCACATGTGCTTCTCTGACGCTCACAGCTGCCATCTGATGCACAGGCTTATTTTTTATTTTTTATGCAGTGAAAAGAAGCCATTGTTTTCTAACATGTCAGTTGTTTAGAAAATCAGAACCATTGTTCCGGATTGAGTGCTGAAGAAAATTTGAGGGGAAAAATACTAAGGGAAAAAAATCGTCACATTAAAAGAAATGAATTGTTGGGAGTCAGTCTGGCAAAATGGTCTGAATATATTACCCTCTTGGCTGTTTTAAAATAAAATATGCAGTTGTTCCCCTTTATCTGATGGCATCATCAGCAATGTGATTGAGCTTTGTGTGATACATTGTGGCAGTCAAGGGGTTAATAAGTAGATGCAGTAGTGGAAGTAGATGAGAGCTAAATATAATGAAGTTTGTGTGTGTGTGTGCAGGTGAAAGCGGAGAGGAGTCTCAGAGCTCGGTGCAGAGCAGTGCAGATGGCAAGAAGGTGGACATCCCCCAGGTGATTTTTGAGGCCATCAGCGCCACCTTCCCTGAGAAAGGATCCCCCACAGAACTCAGGGACAAGTGAGTTGGGTGCACCCTCAACAGTGTGGGTGTGTGCATGTTTATCGTTCGCTGAAGCGAAAGTTGCATTGTGTCTTAAATGTATGCAACCTCTCTCCCTTTCTTTTTCTGGTATTGTACATGTACGCACGCACACACGCACACACACGCACACACACACACACACACACACACACACACACACATATGCAAGCGCACACACTAGCCAAATCAGCTTATATCTTGTGAGATAATAGCTGTGCTCATAAATAGTGAATTGTGGGAGAATTTTGGTCTGTTTGAAAATGAATAAAAACGCTTATTATAAGATTATTGTTGCCATTGTGCTTAACATGAATTTTCAGTTTGATGCTGTAGTTCACCTGTTTTATTTTCTGTTTAAAATAAAACAAAATACTGATGTCAAATGCAGGTATCGGGAACTTTTGGAAAGCCAGGCATCAGACCCCAATGCTTTGCCCCCGGAGTGCACACCAAACATTGACGGCCCCAACGCAAAGTCGGTGCCTCGAGAACAGACTATGCACTCCTTCCACACGCTGTTCTGTCGACGATGCTACAAATACGACTGCTTCCTTCACCGTAAGGCTGGAAGTTCTGGGGTTGATTTGTATGACACAAAGGTGGTCTGTTTTCCTTGCTTTCCTATCCTTTCGTTTCTTACAACATTTTTACTGCCTCTGTTTCTTAGATCATATGCGTTTTCCCATCCTTATGCATGAAATCATAATTCATAAATTACTTTAAGCATACCAACGTTGGATTGCAGTCTTTAAAGGATATGACAACTCTGTGGCAAACATGTCGCAAACATGCTGAGGTACACTGGAATTTGATTGTGTTGTATAAATGAACACGAAAAATTGCTATAAATGAAGTAAAAAGGAATATTTTCTAGAATTGTATTTATATTTTAATAAAGTCAATGTCACAAAACTTAAACTTGTCGGCAGCTATGACGCAACGGGCGCCAAACGAAAGTAGGCTTCAATGTAAAAATAGACCTAATACTTCCATTGTGTTGAAACAGGAAATGACGAAAATGTTGACGTTTTATTGAAGGCGCTTCTGTGACTTAGTGTCATATTAATATTTGACGTCATTTTCTTCAAAGATTAGAACAGTGGACACCAGTTGTGTTCACTTTGGTGTTCTGAAGTCATGTTAGAAACAAAACTGATAACACAGTAAGCCTAAGATCTGTGAAGAAGCTACGTAGTCCATGAATTCTGCCATTGTTTTACTTTTACTTTCGGTGCCAAGTCTGTAATGACTCAATTTTGTCTCTTTTTTTTTCACGCTTTCATCTCGTATGTGAGATACTGCCTCAAACCTCCCGCTTGAACTTAAAAAATCAAGTCGTTTTCGACTCAGGGGACTTTGGAGACAAAAGAAATATAGCCAAGGCAGTTCAGAAAGGCAAGTTCTTTCAAAGAAATACTTAATGCAAAGCTGTTTAATACAGATAAGCGATTTAAAACTTCAGCCCAAACTGAGTTTATTTGTCCTTTAAAGAGATTGTATTGTGTTGATGTATAAAAATTCGTTTCATGGTGCTATAGAAAATGAAAAATTTGAAATAATTTTTTTTATTAAGGTAGGTGCGCAGTCAGTTTTGGGTGTTTTGGAATGAAATGAGGATAAAGTGTGTCCATGTATTTCTATAGCTGTAGAGAGCTAAATCCAATGAGGGAATGGAAACTGGGAGGAGAGATATGGACATGTCTACTGCTCAGTATTACCTAGTTTGACCTGTTGTTTGTATGACATAATGTCTGCCTGAGTGCCAGTCTGTTTCCTCTCATTATCAGTTTTTATTTGTCTCAGTTTCTGTCTCTCTTCCATCCCAAACACACATTAATATGTTTGATTTGATTTGATTGATTTAATTTAAAGTCTGTTCACAACAATGGTGATATTAGACTTAAATAATTACATTAATTAAACAAAAACAAAACGGACATAAACAAATATTGAATTAAAACGAGGAGAAAAGAGTGTGTGTGTGTGCGTGCATGTGTGTGAGTGTGAGAGAGAGTATGAAGGAAAAAGAAGAAAAAATGGATTTGGGGCAAAGAAAAGAAAATTAATATTAAGTAACGTATCAATTATAGTAATCTTGCAATTCCAGAGCTGGATATGACAGAAGCTATTTTGATCATTTCATGGCTTTAAACTACATCTTGTAAAGTTCCTATGTTTGCTACTTGAATCCCAGACAAGGTTTATAGCTATGTTAAAAATGGACATTCGTAAAGAATGTGTTGAACTGATAGTGGGTGACCACAAGCGCATTCTACATCTTTAGAAAGTTGGTCTTCCATGAATTTAATCGAATTTTGTAAATCAGGCTAGACAAAGATCTTGAACATGACAATATTTCAGATTTTGACATTAATATGTCAGATCATATACGTTGATTTCTTTCACTTTATTGTGGCATTTTCCCCGGTTATCTCTCTCACCCCTCAATGTTGTGATTGTAGCATACCACCCAACCCCGAGCATGATGAGTCGGAAGATGGCACAAAGGAAACAAGAGAGCGAGCCCTGTGGACCCGACTGCTTCTTACACATTGTGAGTATTGCTTATGCTTTATGCTGGTCTGTCTCTACTGATGCCATAACTTTGGAAAAGTGCCGTAATTTGTTTGTATTCAGTCTCAAAGATTTGATTCTGTTTGAAACATTTTCCCACTTGAATATGTAATAGTTTGTGTAATTTGAAATCTGCTGCAGCCAGCCATATGGAAACTGTGCCTCTACTTTTCTTTTTCTTTCCATTCTTTGGCTCTTGCATACTATTTAATTTTATTTGTCATTTGTGGGCTTATGTTTGGTCAATTTTATCATTTTAGTCATGTCAGGAAGAAAAAGTTTGATCATGTTAGCCCTCTTCTCCGTTCTTTGCACTGGCTACCTGTCGCAGACAGAGTTGAGTAAACTAAACACCCTTTGCTATAAATCTATCCATCAAGCTGCTCCATCTTACCTATGACAATATTTCCATTTATATGCCAGCTCACACATTGCGCTCAGTTTCCGACCCTCTATCTCTCCAGATCCCTAGGTATAAGCTTTCAGAACCAACCTCCTGGAACAAACTTCCTCTTTCCCTCCGTCAGCAACCAATCCTCTTTGCTTTCAAATCAAACCTCAAAACCAACCTGTTTCCTCGTAATTGAAGCTCATTTGCTCTTTCACTCCTCTTTCTTGCCTTGTGGTCTATTTCTCAAACGTGTGTGTGTGATATCTTCTTGTTCATCTTTGCATAGCATCTTTGTTTGAATGTGTTATGAGTTTTTAACGTGTGTGTACGCGCTTCAATTTGATTTCTATCAAGATTTAGCGCTGTATAAATACTGTATGTTGTTGTTGTATTTATTTAACATTTAATCCTAGCATTTTCAGCTTGTTTAGCTTTATGTGTTTCCTTCAACTCTACAGTGGAAACCACCTAACTCAAAAACAGGTACTACAAACAAATTGGAAACTTCACAATAAAAAATGTCCCGATTTAATCTTACGGTTGTAGTTTATTGTTTATATCAAAATAAAATTTCAGTCCTTTTAATTTTCACTTGCCTGATTTCCGCTGTGTATGAATTTACCTTCTGCTTTAAGATATTGCCAGCAGTGTGTGACTCGATTAACCCTACGCCTGTTGACAGACGGGCGTGAAACCTCCCACAGAAGAGGACGCCGACTCAGAATCGGCCAGCAACTCTCCTCCTCGGCTGTCGGGCCGCAAGCACAAGCAGGCGGGGAGTAGCCACAGCAGCAACAGCAGCGACGACAGTGACCGAAGCAACGATGCCACCGACATCGAGATCCCCTTCCCCGAGCGTCGGCAGCCACCCACCGCGGAGTGGACAGGGGCTGAGGAGTCGCTGTTCCGAGTGGTGACCGAGATGTATCGCAACAACTACTGCGCTCTGTCCAAGCTCATCGGCACCAAGTCATGCAAACAGGTCACATTTCTGCAGATTTCACGACTTTTTTCACACACACACACATGGGTGTACATAAGAAGCACAAAGCAATGAGCTTTTGAGGGCTTTGCTTCTTTTTGTAGTAATAGAAAAGCATTGCTAAACAGACTTAGTTGCCAGGTTGTATTAAAAACGTTTCCAAAAGTATGAAACAAAGGTTCAGCTAAATTGATGACCTTAGAAATGGTAGGATCTGCAAAAAATGTTTTCAAGCATTTAACGTTAATATTATGTACTACAGTATTGAATTGAGTGTTTTGAATGTCGGTGATTTGAACAGAAATGATATTTGGAATGCAAAGGCTTGAGTGTTTTCTAATCAATAATGCAATTTTGTAATGTAAGCTACACTTATTTTAGTTATGTTTTTATTTATTTTAAATGATATTCACTTACTGATGATATCCTGTAATCAGTCTGTCAGTTAAGTATCATCTGATCTTGTTTTGTGGGAAATCATAATGCTGCCTTGGACCCCACTCTTAACCCTGGCTTCCCTTAAAAGAAAAAAATATATTGTGTGAATCACTCTTAACTAAAAATGAATAGTAATGTTCCATATGGCTTAGGCCGGGAGGACGTAAAACAAACCTTTCATTCATTCTGTGAATCACACAGACTAGTGTGCCTTGCTGTTTCAGGTGTATGAGTTTGCCATCAAGGAGGAGGCCCACATACCTGACCTGAAGGAGGAAAACACCCAGACACCCCCCAGGAAGAAGAAAAAGAAACTCAAGTATGCCGACCATGTTGCGTTGCCCACGTCCTTATTGTATTTCATCCTCTCTGTGTCTCCCTCTCTCGTTGCCCACACCTTATTGTATCTCACCCTCTCTGTCTCTCTCTCTCATTGCCCACACCTTATTGTATCTCACCCTCTCTGTCTCTCTCATTGCCCACACCTTATTGTATCTCACCCTCTGTCTCTCTCTCATTGCCCACACCTTATTGTATCTCACCCTCTCTCTGTCTCCTTGCCCACACCTTATTGTATCTCACCCTCTCTCTCTCCTTGCCCATACCTTGTATCTCACCCTCTCTCTCTCTCTCTCTCTCGTTGCCCACACCTTATTGTATCTCACCCTCTCTCGTTACCTGCACCTTATTGTATCTCACCCTCTCTCTGTCTCCTTGCCCACACCTTATTGTATCTCACCCTCTCTCTCTCTCCTTGCCCACACCTTATTGTATCTCACCCTCTGTCTCTCTCTCGTTGCCCACACCTTATTGTATCTCACCCTCTCTCTGTCTCCTTGCCCACACCTTATTGTATCTCACCCTCTCTCTCTCTTTCATTGCCCACACCTTATTGTATCTCACCCTCTCTGTCTCTCTCTCTTGCCCACACCTTATTGTATCTCACCCTCTCTCTCTCCTTGCCCACACCTTATTGTATCTCACCCTCTGTCTCTCTCTCATTGCCCACACCTTATTGTATCTCACCCTCTCTGTCTCTCTCTCATTGCCCACACCTTATTGTATCTCACCCTCTCTGTCTCTCTCTCATTGCCCACACCTTATTGTATCTCACCCTCTCTCTCTCCTTGCCCACACCTTATTGTATCTCACCCTCTCTCTCTCCTTGCCCACGCCTTATTGTATCTCACCCTCTGTCTCTCTCTCATTGCCCACACCTTATTGTATCTCACCCCTCTCTCTCTCTCGTTGCCCACACCTTATTGTATCTCACCCTCTCTCTCTCTCTCCTTGCCCACACCTTATTGTATCTCACCCTCTCTCTCTCGTTGCCCACACCTTATTGTATCTCACCCTCTCTCTCTCCTTGCCCACACCTTATTGTATCTCACCCTCTCTGTCTCTCTCATTGCCCGCACCTTATTGTATCTCACCCCTCTCTCTGTCTCTCCTTGCCCACACCTTATTGTATCTCACCCTCTCTGTCTCTCCTTGCCCACACCTTATTGTATCTCACCCTCTCTGTGTCTCCCTCTCTCGTTGCCCACACCTTATTGTATCTCACCCTCTCTGTCTCCTTGCCCACACCTTATTGTATCTCACCCTCTCTCTCTCTCTCATTGCCCACACCTTATTGTATCTCACCCTCTCTCTCTCTCTCTCTCTCTCATTGCTCACACCTTATTGTATCTCACCCTCTCTCTCCTTGCCCACACCTTATTGTATCTCACCCTCTCTCTCTCCTTGGCCACACCTTATTGTATCTCACCCTCTCTCTCTCCTTGCCCATACCTTATTGTATCTCACCCTCTCTCCTTGTCCACACCTTATTGTATCTCACCCTCTCTCTCATTGCCCACACCTTATTGTATCTCACCCTCTGTCTCCCTCCTTGCCCACACCTTATTGTATCTCACCCTCTCTCTCTCGTTGCCCACACCTTATTGTATCTCTCTCTCTCTCTCTCATTGCCCACACCTTATTGTATCTCACCTCTCTCTCGTTGCCCACACCTTATTGTATCTCACCTCTCTCTCTCTCGTTGCCCACACCTTATTGTATCTCTCTCTCTCTCTCTCTCTCATTGCTCACACCTTATTGTATCTCACCCTCTCTCTCTCGTTGCCCACACCTTATTGTATCTCACCCTCTCTCTCTCATTGCTCACACCTTATTGTATCTCACCCTCTCTCTCGTTGCCCACACCTTATTGTATCTCACCCTCTCTCTCTCTCGTTGCCCACACCTTATTGTATCTCACCCTCTCTCTCTCTGGTTGCCCATACCTTATTGTATCTCACCCTCTCTCGTTGCCCACACCTTATTGTATCTCACCCTCTCTCGTTGCCCACACCTTATTGTATCTCTCTCTCTCTCTCTCATTGCTCACACCTTATTGTATCTCACCCTCTCTCTCTCGTGGCCCACACCTTATTGTATCTCACCCTCTCTCTCTCATTGCTCACACCTTATTGTATCACACCCTCTCTCTCGTGGCCCACACCTTATTGTATCTCACCCTCTCTCTCTCTCTGGTTGCCCACGCCTTATTGTATCTCACCCTCTCTCGTTGCCCGCACCTTATTGTATCTCACCCTCTCTCTCGTTGCCCGCATGTATCTCACCCTCTCTCTCTCCTTGCCCACACCTTATTGTATCTCACCCTCTCTGTCTCTCCTTGCCCATACCTTATTGTATCTCACCCTCTCTGTCTCTCCTTGCCCACACCTTATTGTATCTCACCCTCTCTCTCGTTGCCCATACCTTATTGTATCTCACCCTCTCTGTCTCTCCTTGCCCATACCTTATTGTATCTCACCCTCTCTCTCTCCTTGCCCACACCTTATTGTATCTCACCCTCTCTCTCTCGTTGCCCATACCTTATTGTATCTCACCCTCTCTCTCTCTCCTTGCCCACACCTTATTGTATCTCTCTCTCTCTCTCTCATTGCCCACACCTTATTGTATTTCACCCTCTCTCTCCTTGCCCACACCTTATTGTATCTCACCCTCTCTCTCTCCTTGGCCACACCTTATTGTATCTCACCCTCTCTCTCTCCTTGCCCATACCTTATTGTATCTCACCCTCTCTCCTTGTCCACACCTTATTGTATCTCACCCTCTCTCATTGCCCACACCTTATTGTATCTCACCCTCTCTCTCTCTCCTTGCCCACACCTTATTGTATCTCACCCTCTCTCTCTCGTTGCCCACACCTTATTGTATCTCTCTCTCTCTCTCTCATTGCCCACACCTTATTGTATTTCACCCTCTCTCTCTCGTTGCCCACACCTTATTGTATCTCACTCTCTCTCTCTCGTTGCCCACACCTTATTGTATCTCTCTCTCTCTCTCTCATTGCTCACACCTTATTGTATCTCACCCTCTCTCTCTCGTGGCCCACACCTTATTGTATCTCACCCTCTCTCTCTCATTGCTCACACCTTATTGTATCTCACCCTCTCTCTCGTTGCCCACACCTTATTGTATCTCACCCTCTCTCTCTCTCGTTGCCCACACCTTATTGTATCTCACCCTCTCTCTCTCTCTGGTTGCCCACACCTTATTGTATCTCACCCTCTCTCGTTGCCCACACCTTATTGTATCTCACCTCTCTCTCGTTGCCCACACCTTATTGTATCTCACCCTCTCTCTCTCATTGCCCACACCTTATTGTATCTCACCCTCTCTCTCTCGTTGCCCACACCTTATTGTATCTCACCCTCTCTCTCTCATTGCTCACACCTTATTGTATCTCACCCTCTCTCTCGTGGCCCACACCTTATTGTATCTCACCCTCTCTCTCTCGTTGCCCACACCTTATTGTATCTCACCCTCTCTCTCTCTGGTTGCCCATGCCTTATTGTATCTCACCCTCTCTCGTTGCCCGCACCTTATTGTATCTCACCCTCTCTCTCGTTGCCCACACCTTATTGTATCTCACCCTCTCTCTCTCGTTGCCCATACCTTATTGTATCTCACCCTCTCTCTCTCCTTGCCCATACCTTATTGTATCTCACCCTCTCTCTCTCCTTGCCCACACCTTATTGTATCTCACCCTCTCTCTCGTTGCCCATACCTTATTGTATCTCACCCCTCTCTCTCTCGTTGCCCATACCTTATTGTATCTCACCCTCTCTCTCTCCTTGCCCACACCTTATTGTATCTCACCCTCTCTCTCTCGTTGCCCATACCTTATTGTATCTCACCCTCTCTCTCTCCTTGCCCACACCTTATTGTATCTCACCCTCTCTCTCTCGTTGCCCATTTGTATCTCACCCTCTCTCTGTCTCTCCTTGCCCACACCTTATTGTATCTCACCCTCTCTCTGTCTCTCCTTGCCCACACCTTATTGTATCTCACCCTCTCTCTCTCTCCTTGCCCACACCTTATTGTATCTCACCCTCTCTCTCTCTCATTGCCCACACCTTATTGTATCTCACCCTCTCTCTCTCTCTCATTGCTCACACCTTATTGTATCTCACCCTCTCTCTCCTTGCCCACACCTTATTGTATCTCACCCTCTCTCTCTCCTTGGCCACACCTTATTGTATCTCACCCTCTCTCTCTCCTTGCCCATACCTTATTGTATCTCACCCTCTCTCCTTGTCCACACCTTATTGTATCTCACCCTCTCTCATTGCCTACACCTTATTGTATCTCACCCTCTGTCTCTCCCTCCTTGCCCACACCTTATTGTATCTCACCCTCTCTCTCTCGTTGCCCACACCTTATTGTATCTCTCTCTCTCTCTCATTGCCCACACCTTATTGTATCTCACCTCTCTCTCGTTGCCCACACCTTATTGTATCTCACCCTCTCTCTCTCGTTGCCCACACCTTATTGTATCTCTCTCTCTCTCTCTCATTGCTCACACCTTATTGTATCTCACCCTCTCTCTCGTGGCCCACACCTTATTGTATCTCACCCTCTCTCATTGCTCACACCTTATTGTATCTCACCCTCTCTCTCGTGGCCCACACCTTATTGTATCTCACCCTCTCTCTCTCTCTGGTTGCCCATGCCTTATTGTATCTCACCCTCTCTCGTTGCCCACACCTTATTGTATCTCACCCTCTCTCGTTGCCCACACCTTATTGTATCTCTCTCTCTCTCTCTCATTGCTCACACCTTATTGTATCTCACCCTCTCTCTCTCGTGGCCCACACCTTATTGTATCTCACCCTCTCTCTCTCATTGCTCACACCTTATTGTATCACACCCTCTCTCTCGTGGCCCACACCTTATTGTATCTCACCCTCTCTCTCTCTCGTTGCCCACACCTTATTGTATCTCACCCTCTCTCTCTCTCTGGTTGCCCATGCCTTATTGTATCTCACCCTCTCTCGTTGCCCGCACCTTATTGTATCTCACCCTCTCTCTCGTTGCCCGCATGTATTTCACCCTCTCTCTCTCTCCTTGCCCACACCTTATTGTATCTCACCCTCTCTGTCTGTCCTTGCCCATACCTTATTGTATCTCACCCTCTCTGTCTCTCCTTGCCCACACCTTATTGTATCTCACCCTCTCTCTCGTTGCCCATACCTTATTGTATCTCACCCTCTCTGTCTCTCCTTGCCCATACCTTATTGTATCTCACCCTCTCTGTCTCTCCTTGCCCACACCTTATTGTATCTCACCCTCTCTCTCTCGTTGCCCATACCTTATTGTATCTCACCCTCTCTCTCCTTGCCCATACCTTATTGTATCTCACCCTCTCTCTCTCGTTGCCCACACCTTGTATCTCACTCTCTCTCTCTCATTGCCCACACCTTATTGTATCTCACCCTCTCTCTCGTTGCCCACACCTTATTGTATCTCACCCTCTCTCTGTCTCCTTGCCAATACCTTATTGTATCTCACTCTCTTTCGTTGCCCACACCTTATTGTATCTCACCCTCTCTGTCTCTCCTTGCCCATACCTTATTGTATCTCACCCTCTCTCTCCTTGCCCACACCTTATTGTATCTCACCCTCTCTCTCTCGTTGCCCATACCTTATTGTATCTCACCCTCTCTCTCTCTCCTTGCCCATACCTTATTGTATCTCACCCTCTCTCTCTCGTTGCCCACACCTTGTATCTCACTCTCTCTCATTGCCCACACCTTATTGTATCTCACCCTCTCTCTCTCGTTGCCCACACCTTATTGTATCTCACCCTCTCTCTGTCTCCTTGCCCATACCTTATTGTATCTCACTCTCTCTCGTTGCCCACACCTTATTGTATCTCACCCTCTCTCTCGTTGCCCACACCTTATTGTATCTCACCCTCTCTGTCTCTCCTTGCCCACACCTTATTGTATCTCACCCTCTCTCTCTCTCTCATTGCCCACACCTTATTGTATCTCACCCTCTCTCTCTCTCTCCTTGCCCACACCTTATTGTATCTCACCCTGTCTCTCATTGCCCACACCTTATTGTATCTCACCCTGTCTCTCTCGTTGCCCACACCTTATTGTATCTCACCCTGTCTCTCATTGCCCCACACCTTATTGTATCTCACCCTGTCTCTCTCTCTCGTTGCCCCACACCTTATTGTATCTCACCCTGTCTCTCTATTTGCCCCACACCTTATTGTATCTCACCCTGTCTCTCTCGTTGCCCCACACCTTATTGTATCTCACCCTGTCTCTTGTTGCCCCACACCTTATTGTATCTCACCCTGTCTCTCTCTCCTTGCCCACACATTGTATCTCACACTGTCTCTCTCTCCTTGCCCACACCTTATTGTATCTCACCCTCTCTGTCTCGTTGCCTGGAAGTTTATTTGCGGCTGTACAATTTAAAAGGCAATAAAGGGGAGTCGTTTGGGTGTGGTTTGTTGCTGTGTGACTGACCCTGATGTGAAGGTTGATGTCCAGGTTGTGGTCGATGCACTGCCGCAAGGTGCAGCAGAAGAAGGACGGCTCCTCCAACCCTGTGTACAACTACCAGCCCTGCGACCACCCCGGCCAGCGCTGCGACGACTCCTGCCCCTGCATCATGGCACAGAACTTCTGCGAAAAGTTCTGCCAGTGCAGCACCGATTGTGAGTTCATGCCATGATAATGGTGATGTTTCTTTGTTGCCCGTGTGTGTGTGTGTGACGACTCCTGTCCCTGCATCATGGCACAGAACTTCTGCGAAAAGTTCTGCCAGTGCAGCACCGATTGTGATTTCATGCCATGATAATGGTGGTGTTTCTTTGTTGCCCGTGTGTGTGTGTGTGACGACTCCTGCCCCTGCATCATGGCACAGAACTTCTGCGAAAAGTTCTGCCAGTGCAGCACCGATTGTGAGTTCATGCCATGATAATGGTGTTGGTGTTTTGTCTGTGGGTTTTTTGTTGTTTTTTCTTCCCCACAGTGTATGTGATGACTCCATTATGCTGCCCATGCATCATGGCCAGGACCAGAACTTCTGTAAAAAGTTCTGCCCGTGCAGCACCAGTTGTGATTCTGCTCAATGAAGTGTGTACATTGTACTCTGTACTCCAATGGTTGCCTTGTTATTTCTCATTGTGTTACATCAAGCATCAAGCAAATCTCTCTCTCTCTCTCTCACCCTCTCTATCTAATCATTAACACACACACACACTCTTAGGCCTATAGGCTTACTGTATGGGCACTAGTAAGGGATGACCGTGACGTCATATTCAGGGGGCATGTACTCTTAAAAGTGGGCTAAAAACCAGGAATATGGCTGTCCTCATGGAGTCGAAAATTTAATTCTTTGAAATTAAATTATTAACTACTGAAGCATACTTACGCCCAAAAACGTGTGCAACAATTATCTTCTAACTATAAGGAGCAATTTCAGGCACATTCGTTTCCAAGCTTAACGTCCCCTTTAAACCAATTGTGATAAAGTTGGCAGAATTAGTACACAGTAAGGCAAGAATGATACTTGCCTTTTTTTCCATTGAAAATTTCAACATAGAAATAAACAACCAATTATCCCCCCTTGCCCCTTCATATCATCATGAGAAGTAACTCCATACATGTTATCATTAACAGAGCTTAGTATGGTATGGTAGCTTAGATCGTTTCCTGTGTTTCACATTTGTAGCGGATATGCAGGTAGTATGTTTACGTGCTTGTCTTTTATTTTATATTTTTTTTATATTGTTTCATTAACACTTTTAACACAACCCCTCTCGCTGCTCCGTATTCCCTCAGGACACTGCAGTAAAAGAGTAGAAATTCCTTCAGGAAACAGGCCACATGCGCATTTTGCCTGTTGCTAACATACTAGCAGCGTGTCAGCAACGGTAAACTTGGGCGTTGCTTGTATTCTAGCGGCATGTTGCGAAAAAGTTAATAGCAGATGTTGTATTGTGCAGGTCAGAACCGGTTCCCTGGGTGTCGGTGCAAGGCGCAGTGCAACACCAAGCAGTGCCCCTGCTTCCTGGCTGTGAGGGAGTGTGACCCGGACCTCTGCCAGACCTGTGGGGCTGGTGAGCGAACCCTGTGTTCCTTTAGCACCATGTTTGTCTAGATTGCACAAAGCATTTATTTCTGTACGGTTTAAGATTAACCCTTTTACCGCCAATGTTGCATTTATGCACCACAATGGCTTACTACTCATGTCGCTAATAGTCCATGCAATCGTGATCTATTATCCAAATACCCTATTTTCATAATTTTGGGAGGTAAGGATAGGCAAGTCACAAAAAGGAATTCCCAATATATTGCAGATATTTTCTCTACCCAGTTATGTTTAATGGTATTTTGGGGCTGAACACGTCTTAACGCTCTAGTTTGTACTTGTGGACTTGTGTTTATAAACTTTATAAAATGTAGCTGGGTGTTTTTAAATGTCCATAGAACTTATCTCTACCTTGAGAGCATATCACGAGCCTCATACCACCAATCCCTCTGGGTGTTAGCTACCTCTGAATAGGCGGAGTGAACCCACCCACATTCTTTTAAATGAGATGTTTCTAGAGACTTTTTCCACATCCTGGTTCAGAAAATTTTCTTTCAAGAGATTGGCATTTCCACTGATGAGGAAAAGTATTTGCTTACTTAAAACCCATCTTTTTCCTGCTGCACCCTAAATACTTGATCAGTTGTCTGTCGTTGTGTGCACGTGAGGGAAGATTGAATAAGAGGTTTGTGGTGTGTGTGTGTGTGTGAATGAGTTGTGTATGTGTGTGAGCACGCATGTGTGCTTGTGTGTGTTTTGGTTTTGTGGGTTATGTGTGCACGCATGTGCGTGTGTGTGTCTGTATGCATGTGTGTGTGCATGTCTGTGCGTATGTTGGGTGTGAGTGTATTTGTATGTGTATCCGCTAACGTTTGTGTGTGTGTGTTGGTGTATGTGGTCAGTCCGTGCAACTCAGTTGCTATGGCTTACTGAATGAAAGATGAATAATGTGTGTGTGTGTGAGAGAGATAGAGAGAGAGAGTTGCTTTGTATATGCGTTGTTGCTGGTTTGTCCTTAAAAACCATTTAAGTTCAATACAATTTTTGCTGTCTACTTGATGAATTGATTGTAAAGCGCTTTGGGCTCATTTGATGTAAAGCACTATATAAATGTACTATTACTTACTTGTGAACACTAACTAAAAAAAAAAGGGGGAAAATAAAAAATAATTTTCAAATGAAATTAGTTGCTAAATAAAAGAATATTGTGGATCAACAGGTACAGGAAGATAATTACAAAGAATTTTAGATTTAAATACATTTTCGGATTAAAATATATTGTTAAAGCCAATCTCCATTGGCCAAACTTTGTTGATTGATTTTGATGATGATGCAGATAAAATGTATTTCAATGTGTTTATTTCCCTTTTTCCAGACCAGTTTGACACTGTCAAGATCTCCTGCAAGAATGTCAGTGTTCAGAGGGGACTCAGGAAAGTGAGTGTTTTTGTACATTTCTTTTCTTCTTCATGAAAACGTTTCTGCTGGAAGCAAAAGCCGTCTTTGTTCCTGGTTGTCATTAGTATAATGTTATGTCTTTAGATGGATTGGCAATTTGATTTTGTGTTTTATCATTAAAGATGCATGCTTATGTTAGCAATATGACAGTGTATGCCATGAACATTGTGGAGTACCTTTTTAAATCACATAAAAAAGGATTTAAACAGATCTGCTGTGTGTAGAAATAAAGACGTCAGACTGCCCAGGTATGAGAGAGGTCGCTTTGTGAATCCAGAAATATTTGTATTATGTTGTGCATAATTGAATTTATCGTGTTTTAGCAACAACAATAATAAATACACTGATGTGGATAGGACCGTGACAAAAAATCTACTTTCAGCTACAACCTTGAAGGTTATTAATCTGTCATAACTCTTTCTGTTTTCAGCATTTGTTGCTCGCCCCCTCAGATGTGGCAGGATGGGGCATTTTCCTCAAGACACCAGCAGAGAAAAATGAGTTCATTTCAGAATACTGTGGGGAGGTAAGAAAGCTGATGAATGGTGTATTGGTTGATGTTTTTAATGCCTTAATGGCAACATCATACAGAATCGAGAAAAAAAAGGAACTTCTTTTCTTGTGACACAATGACAATTTAAACTTTTTTTTAGCAAGAAACATTTTCTGATTATAAAAAAAAAAAATTTGATATCCCTCTGAATTTTTCTTCAGTATAGGTATGAAAAAGATTTTTATGTGTAACCGTGTTGTTGGTCTTTTAATGTGCTATTGATATATTGCATTGTTTTTCAGATCATATCCCAGGATGAAGCGGACAGACGAGGGAAAGTCTACGACAAATACATGTGCAGTTTTCTTTTCAACCTGAATAATGGTGAGTTGTAATCCAAAAGAGGGTGTTTGTGTGCATGTGTGTGTTTCAGGTCACCTGGGACCTATGATATTGCAAGTGAAAGTGGATATGCAAAGCTTATTGTGGTTAGTGTAGAGTGGCACATTGGTAGCGCGTTCGCCTCGTGTCAAGTAAACCCGAGTTTGAACCTGGGTACAGGGGATTTTTCCTCTCACTTTGCACTAGGCCATACGGTCTTTTTCGGATGAGACGATAAACCGAGGTCCTGTGTGCCCATGCATTTAGCACACGTTAAACCCAGTGGCAGTGAAAAAGTTGTCATTTGGTCAGAATTTAACACCCCCTTCCTTCCTCATCAGTCACACAAAAATTGCATGTAACATTTTTTTTTTTTAAATGGGTGGCACGCCTCTGGCTGCAACACGCTCTCCAGGTGGGAGCAACCCAAATTTTACAGATACGCCTCTGTGACTATGAAGTACCTAATACCTAATACCTAGGCATGTAACTAATTCTTTTGGCTACAGCATTGAGAAAGTGAAAAAAAATAGTTATGCTTTTTTTCCTTCTTCCTCAGACTTTGTGGTTGATGCAACCCGCAAAGGCAACAAGATCAGGTTTGCCAACCACTCCATCAACCCCAACTGTTACGCCAAAGTCATGATGGTCAATGGCGACCATCGCATCGGCATCTTCGCCAAACGGCCAATCCAGGCTGGCGAGGAACTCTTCTTTGATTATCGGTATGAACCACGCTGAATATGCGATAGTACTACTGTAACCGTCATAGTACTACTGTGACCGTCATAGTACTACTGTGACCGTCATAGTACTACTGTGACCGTCGCATTGTAGTTGCAACTACCCTTTTCCTCAAGAAAACAACATAAGGTCTTCCGATTGTTTTTCTGTCTTTTTTTTTAAATTTTTTTTTTTTTTTTTAAAGCAGATTATACCTTCAGAAAACACAGTGAGTAAAAAACATATCCATGACATAACAGTGTGCAATATGTTAGTGATGTTCAGGGAAGGTTGACACATTACAGACTCCCAAAACATTATTGTTTCATTTGTAACATTTAACCCCTTGACTGCCAGAGAACATTTTTTGGGGAAAAATATGCAAAAAGATTATAAAGTAAAAAGAACTGTAGAGTCAAACTGGCATGATAGTCAGAAGATTAACCATCATAACTGTTTTGAAGCCCCCCAAAAGTATCTCGGTGTTATTCCCCTTCATTTAATGACGTCATTAGTGATGTTATCAAGCTAATTTGTGAGACGTGTGGCAGTCAAGGGGTTAACAAAGACTGTCTTTACAATTATCTATAATGCATGCACTGTCTTAACATTCAATTGGATTTGCTGTTTTCATTTTTGTTCAAAGGTACGGACCGACAGAACAACTTCGGTTTGTTGGGATCGAGCGAGATGAAGCAGCCTCATGAAAACCTGATCTTTCTGGCTCCTTGCCGTAAATCATCATCATCAACCGTTTTGCTTCACAACTTCGGTTTGTTGGGATCGAGCGAGATGAAGCAGCCTCATGAAAACCTGATCTTCCTGGCTCCTTGCCGTAAATCATCATCATCAACCTTTTTTCTTCACAACTTTGGTTTGTTGGGATCGAGCGAGATGAAGCAGCCTCATGAAAACCTGATCTTCCTGGCTCCTTGCCATAAATCATCATCATCAACCTTTTTTCTTCATCCTGTACTCGCTTATTTGTCATTGCAATACCATGTGTTTTTAAATGAAAGAGTGTGAGATTTATCTTTGCTTTAAGGTTTTTTGGATTGTTTGTCTGAATGACGTGTGAGGGGTGTATGCTTGAAAATTATTGTCAGTAAACTCGCTTTTTATCTATTGTGAATGAGATACGCACGCATCTGTGTTGGTGATTATGAAAATTTGAGTGTATGAAAGAGTGATGTTTAGCATGGGTGTACTTGTGTAGACTAGTGTTGATGCCAGTGAAATGAGATGCAGCGGGTATGTTCGTGGAGCTAAGCATCAAATGACATTCTGGAGTGACAAATGCCTCAAGTGTTCAGTGTTGTACAATTTAAATATGTTGTACTTTATTATATATATATATATGTCCTTGACCAAAGTGTAAAATAAAACCAGTGGAAATTGCATTTGTGGATTTGCCACTTGCCATAACTTAAGATTTTTTTAATAGAAATGACGCATAAATGCTGGCTTGTTTTATGTTCTTTTTTTTTTTATTTCAACAAAAATTTAGGAATCTCACAGACTTTTAAATTAAATGTTATCATTACATGTTATAATTTTTCTATGGTATAAATATTTGTCTTTAAGAACATTCAGTTTGAACTGCTAGAATTATGATTGTACATTATGGATGCTAATGTAGCTTGTTTGATTTTATATAAACTTTGTTAAGTTTCACTCGGAAAGTAAATACAATTTAATAACAAGTAGACTCGTATTCATTTTGTGATAAAGATCAGACATCTTATGTCGAAATACGTCATCATTGATTCTGAACAACTGACTGATCAAATCAATATGAGCATCAAATATGTGAGAAACAGATATTATTTTTTTTAAACAACGAATACCTGCATACTGCACTTATGTATGAACAGATTTATTTCTTATATTTAAAAGATATTCTCAAGCCCATTTTCCCATATATATTTAAGATGTTGCTAGTGTTGGTTTAATTTCTGCGCTGTTCCTTATATTTCGACTAATTTTGGCCTGCTCAGAGTTCAAAAAGACAAAATTAGCTCATGAGAAATGGAAATGTATAAAATGTTCCTGTGCAAGCTACCTTTGGGTGAAAGTACTAGTAACTAGGTTTTCATTGACACTTTATGAGATATTGAGCCAAAGAAAAAAAGGTTAAACCGTTAAAAAAAAGGTAGCGCTGCACAAGCACTCTTCAGGTGGAAGCAGCCCAAATTTCACATACCAGTCTCCGTGGTCATAAAATTAATGCTAATACCAAACCACATTGTATTCCTCAATATAGATGACCTTGTTATGGTAACTATAAGTAGAAAAGCAAACACAGCCAGTGTTTGAATGACATTAACCCTTTCACCGCCGACGTCGTATTTTTGCACCACAATGATTTAACACCCATGTCACTAGGCATCAAATCAGGGTCTGTTATCCAAAGATCCTATTCTCTTAATGTTTGGAGGTAAGGATATGCCTTACTTTAAATATCTCACAGAGGAATCCCCAATATTACAAACAGAATTTTTTCTCTACCCAGGTAAGTTTGACATTTTTTGATGAAAAATGGCTGGCGGTGAAAGGGTTAAATAATTTAACAGAATTTGTTTTATGGTACTGTAAAATGATGAATTTGAATATGAGGACAATAATCCTGTTTCAGAATTAAGACTTGTACCTTACATGCATCTCTGGGTATGCAAAATTATATAAATAAACAGTAAACAGCTGTGTGAAAATATTTTGGCAATTAACCTTGGTGTTTATTTCACATTGTCAGCAGAATGTTTTTTGTTTCCACTTTAATGTGTTGTTGCTTTTGTGTCTGGAAATTGATTAAATAAAAATGTGAAATGAAAGATGTGAACTTTATATTGTTTTCAGTTTGTTGATTTTTTTATAGAATTAAAGAAAAAAAGGTAACAAAATTCTAACAATAAATAATTTCATTCTGCTACTGGAAAAAGAAAAGCTTGAAGTTTTATTCAAGTTTAAATTCATGTACGTCTGGTTGTTTAATTTTCACTAGCGCAACGCCGAGTACCGGTAACGCCTAGTAACGGTAACGCCAAGTCGTGGTAACGCTGAGTACAGCAAATTTGAAGCGATTCGGTTAAGAAAATGCGGAGTTATAAGGCCCCGTTTCCCGTTGGTGCTGCTCTGAGAGTGACGCGCTCTCCCGATTCTCTTCAAATTTTCTGCCAGGCTTTGCGCCGGCCACAGCAAGCCTGACAGCAAATTTGAAGCGAATCGGTTAAGAAACGGCAGAGTTATTTGTGAAAAGGCGTATATCGCGCGTGTTTCTGAATCGATTCGCTTCCGGTTTGGCACATCGATAGTCCCCGTCCCCGGTCATCTACCTGCCAAATTCGAAGGCAGTCGGTCCAGAAATACCGGAGATACGGGTGCCGAGAGGCTGGCGGATATGCGTTTCGCGCATTTGCCAAACCGCGCAAATGACCCGGCCGCCTCGGTTGCCTTTGCCATCGCCCCGTTAGGGGTCATAGCAAATTTGAAGTGATTCGGTTGAAAAACGGCGGTGTTATAAGGCCCTTTTTGTGTTTCAGACACACACACGGACACTTGGCTTTTTATTATATGATGCACAATCTCCTTTAGACAAAGACAAAATCTTCTTACAAACCAAACCATTCAAGCATTTTTATTGCCAATTGCTCTATCACATATACACTTTGGAAAACAATAAACAGAGTGATCGCATAAGCTCTATGAAATCAGAAAAGTGTGATTTATGGGAAGGCTATGAATAGATGACTATGTAAGCTCTAAGAATTCAAACACTGCAATTTGTAAGGTGGAAAAGACCACTAACAACTACCATGCCTATCTGCATCTGCATAGTGGTACGTCGGCAGGAACCAATTCTGGCATATACACCGACGGAAAAATAGTTTTTTTCTTTTATTTTCAAGAAAACATTCGAACACAACAATAAGTAATAAAAACAAAACTAGAACCGGTGTGGTACACTGGACACAGGTCACAATTTCTTGTGGGACATTTCCACCAGCTGGGATGCTTGGTGTGTGAGGACCTCGGCAGAATGCTCCTGTCGCCACTGTGCCAGTCGCTCCGCCCCCAGTTCTTCATGCAGCTTGCTCATCTTGGCCTGAGATTTGGCCACCTCCTGGTTCATTCTGAAATCAATCAGACTTATAAAGGAAATGGTGTTTATGACATCATAATTGTTACAGTTTTCTCTCTTTGTTTCCCAGTTCTGAGAATCAGAGGAAACTTTAAAAAATAATTTAAAAAATAAGGGTACAACAGCAGGCGAGTTGATGTATGAAATTTTATATAAACAATGTTTTTTTACTACTAAATTTTTTTTAGAAGAAAAACAGACTTCTACAATGTGCAGAAAATTGTAAATCATGAGAAATATATAACTGATTTGCTGAATTTTACAAGTTATTCCTAATTCTCACATTGTTTTATGAAAAAACACTCTAAATGGTGTCAGTTCCCCTAAACAAAATTCATTTAAAATAAGGAATGCCTCTGTAAAGCCAAAAGGTGTATTCTTTTATGGCTTTACTTGGTGACTGTCGCTGTACAATACTCAAATGGCATTAGCCTATTGTAAGGGGCTAATTTTAAAACTTCAAAATACAGGTACAATACATTATTTTCTTTCATTACGGTACATGATACAGCTTAGTGTTTTGTAGAAGACTATGGGGCTGGTTATTTTGCACTGGTTCTTAATGCTGCAGTGAAAGATTAGTTAGTCTTTGAAGATTTTCCTCAATGCCAGCTGTTCTAAAATTATTTCGACCAAGAGTGGGGATGTACCCTGGGCAAGGCATCCACTGTAAACATTCTAGCCCAGCCATCCAGAATAGCAGCAATCCCCTTTGCTGTCTGGTAGTCATAGAAACAACAGACAGGCTTACATACATAATACAGTGGAACCTTCCTCATAAGACCTTCAAACATAATCCAAAAGGAATTTCTGATCGCTTCTCGGCCTTTTGGCTAAGACAGTGATTCAGGAACATAAATTTTTGTTTATACCCTGGTTGGTTTGTTCAGCCCGTCGTACATGGCAAAAGCCGATACGCGATGTTAAACTGAACTTCCATCCATCCAAAATGAGGTCTTATAAGTGAGGTAATTTAATACTTACAAAGAAGGGCATTGTCTCAGAGAAGTAGGTCTTATGTGGGAGGGAGTCTTATAATGGGAGGTCTTATAAGGGAGGGAGGTTCCACTGTAGTAATGTAATTATTAATGTTGAAAATCAATTCTTTTTTTACTATGAAACGGCACACACAAACACTGTTAAGTTTATGACTAATACACATTTCTCATCTGTAACACAGACTTAAAAAATATACTTGTATTTTCACTGATAAACAATTCACATTCAGGAAGGAAGTGCACAATAACAACATTCTGGCTTTGTTTAAAAAGAAAAGTAAAAAGACTACCTTTTGCTCTCTGACATGGCTCTGGACATGAATCTGTTCATTTTCTCTTCGTCAATGTTTTCTCGAGCATTTTCACCTCGATTTGCCTGAAATAAATCAAGGTATCTTTTATTACTCTTAATGTTATTATGATAAAGCAATTGCAATTTTTGCAGTAGTGGTTGCTAAGTGCATTACAAATATTCAAATAAACAAACTGGTAATTTATGTCAAAATTGGTGCAGTATGAAATTGTATACCTACGAATCATATTTCTATTTCCAAGGTTCAGTCAGCACCTCCTGATGTCTTTTTCTTTCATGTGCACATGAACACAAACACTGCTCTTTTTCTCCTTGGCTGCATGCGCGCACACACACACACACACATTCCCTTTATTCCCCACCCTCAGAGTCAGACATTCCGGGATGTCTGACGGGCGTTACTATTTGGCCTATTATTCGACCTGAAGTTCAGGCTTTTGTCTTGATCTTGATAATTATGTTGACAGGCAGAGTACAACTCAGGATGTAAAACACCAGTGGGTGAAGAACTTGGGGAGAGCAACTCTTTTGGAAAAATAAAAATCTATCACTAGACTGACCCAGCATGCCTTGGCATGAGGCTGTGTCAGACCAGTTGACATAAGCTAGAACGCCAAGGCTACATCAAAATGTTATGCTCTGAATGGTTGTGCGAGTATTGTCTTAAGCCACGACAAGCTCCCAGCAAAACATCATCAGTCTAAAATCCCCCGAAGATGGAGTGTGGCTGCCCACATGGCGGGGTAATCAAAAACGGTCACACACGTAATGTTCTCATCCCTAGCTGATGCATTTGTACCTTAGTGTTCAAGTGCTTCTCGCTGTTGGGATGATCCCTGGAGTCTTTTAGCCAGGGTAAGCCAACCAACCAACTGACCCAGCCAGCCAGGTCCCGCTGATCGGGCCCTTAGCATGATGCCGCACCATGCCGGAGGGACTCTAGATACTGCGAAAGGTCTGTGGTCCTTTGCACGCAACATGTGTGGCCTTACTGTCACACATGTCCCTTACTCCTTTGCATGCATCATGTGGGGCCAGAGTTTCCCCGGCTGATCCGGGGGGACTTAACGGTCGTGCATGAAACGCTCTACATGCATCATGCGGGACCCGGGTAGACTGGGGCATTTAACGGTTGTGTATGACTTTTAACTCGTCTTTCCCTCACACGTCCTCCCCCCCCCCCCCCCCCCCCCCCCCCCCCCAATATTTGACTGATTTCCTTAAAGTTATAAATCTATCATAAAATTATTATCCTACATAGCAAACGGAGTATCAAAAAACACTTGAATTATTCCTGACTATCTTGGGCTCTATCTTTTCCCCATAATATCTCATCAGTTCATTTTCTACCCTATCTTTGCTGAACTTATTTTCTTTCTTTTTCGTACTACCCCCTAAAGTGCAGCAGAATTTTCAACGTGATGAAGTTGGGTGCCCAAGGCGAAGAAGAAGAAGAGGGAGGATGGGGGGTTTAGTCTTCAGCTGGTGTGGGGGCAGTGCCAGGAATATGACAGCCCTCCTGAACTGCCCAGCAGACGGTATGTCGATGATGTTGTCTGGCAGTCTGTTCCACTTGATACTTGATAATTTCGATGTTGAGGCCTTGTGGCCAGTTCATCGTTCGCTAAAATTTATCACTAGCTACATGCGTGGTGGGATATAGCCTAGTGATAGCAGTTAGGATCATACACTCCTGGATGGTTTTCCCAGTGGGCGTCAAATCTATTCTTAAAAGCATTTAGGCTAGGAGCAGCTACAACAGACTCTGGGAGATCATTCCATGTTGAGATAACTCGTTCACTGAAAAAGGAGCTCCGGATGTCGAGTCTAGTGTGGTGTTTTACTAGTTTCTTGCTGTGGCCTCGTGTGTTCCGTCCTTGGTGCAGTTCGAGGTGGGGCCTGGTGGTATTGTACATACCAGAGAGAAACTTGTACAAGTCAATCATGTCACCATGTCACCTACGATGTTCCAGATTGGGTAATCCAAGTGCTTTCAGCCGCTCGGGATAGTGTTTGTCCTTCAAGTGTCCAATGAGTTTGGTTGCTCTACGCTGAAGTCCTCAACTTCCTGCTGCAGCGTTTTCAGGGATGGTTGCCAAAACTTGATGGTTGTTCATGGAAAGAGTTTATGTAGATGGTGGTGTTGGATGGTTCAACCACAAAACATCTCATCTCAAAGCCTGACCTTGTTCCTAGCCATACTCCTGTACTGCTAACTTCTAAGTAGCCATCAGTTTTTTACGCCGATTATCAAAAACAACATGAAGTCAATATGCAGAGGGCAAAAGGCTATAAAAAAGCATACAGAGCCTTATATCATATCATATCGTACTATTTTTTTTTTATGTCAATTTATCTTCACGGCTTGTTTTGTCCCTACTTACTACTAGTACTACTCGTTGTAGTACTACTAGTACTAGTACTGTCATAGTGTGACAAAGTCACAAAGTGTCAAAAAAGTAGGTAGGTTTTTCTCAACAAAAGAGAGTAGAGTGAGGACTGCAACGACCAGTTAACAATCACAAAACGCTTACACTCTGTTCTGCAAGTTGTGATGTAATGAAGTCTTCAAGCGACTTCTCTTTCCCCCCGGGAGCATTTCCGGAGTTGGAAGAACCACCGTTTTGAGATTCGTCGCCTCCCGATGCTCCAGACGCCATTTGTAAACAATGTCAGAACGAGGTGTTGACACGGAAGTAATACAAAGCGGAAACCGTGACCTCTAGGAAAGCATGAGGAGATGTGTCCTTTCGATCTTTTAGGCTTAGCACACAACAGTAGGTAAAGAATAAGTCAACAGCAGAGACACTGGAAAAAACACGACTGACAAAATGTTGGCAGCAAGAAGGCAACTCAGTTCTGTCATGAAAGTATGGACATTTAGAAAGCAGCTAAGATTGATGCCGCACAAAAAGTGTGATAGATCAAGAGCAACCTCAATCATTTCACAGTTGGACTGTCTTCTGCTACAAAACACTGTGTCTGGAGTAAGATGCAATTCGTGCTCACATCGACTTCTTCACACAGGCTCAGAAAATGTTGAAGAAGACGTGAGAACAACCCAGAGAAGTCCGCACAGATCTCTGCCATTTCAGAAGAAGCTACACAACAGAGTATTCAGTGAACAAGATGTTGTTGATGACCAACAGTTTGAAACTCAAAACTTTTTGTCAGAGACAGAAGCAGACACGTTTGGAAGCCTCCAGCACAGAGAAAAAAGGGAACCAGAGTTTTCTTCAACATCAGATTTTAAAAATAGATATGAGAAAGCAGAGTATCACCCAACAGAACCAGCGACTATTCTTTGGGAAAAGGAGTTTATTGAACATGTTCCTGCTCCGGAGGAACACTTTACCAGATCTACAAAAAAACGTAATCATGTGAAGAGGGTTGTGAGCTGGAGTGATGAATTTGGAACTCTTGGTGAGGACAGTATTGCTGAAAGGATTGAAGAATCTCTCACTACTGGAGTCGGAAGCCATGAAGAAAGGTATTCGTTCCATTTGTGTTTTCTTGCAATGAATCTGTATGTACAAATGTATATTTTGTTGAGTTAGTGTTTACCCCTTTAAAGGCTTAACTGCCAGGGAAAAAATGAGATATTATATTTCTTTAATTATAATAAAAGAGACTGCTTAGACTCAATCTGAGAAAATAGTTTGGAGATACTGTTCTCTAGAACAAAAAAGTAGCAATTCAGACTTGTAACATCAAAAGTCATGACATCACACTGCCCAAAGTAGACATGGGGCTGGCAGGGAAAGGGTTAATGAATCACATTTCATGTTCTGTTGAAAAAGGAATCATGAATTTCATGTAAGGTCTCTTTACACTTACATATATATACATTTAGGGATTGTACTATTAGTATTACTACTAATACTAGATAGGAGTGCCCAGAGAAATAAAAGAAAATTTCTAACATTCTGATGAATTCAAAATGTTATATATTCATGAAGCAGTCAAATTTTAGTGCACTTTTAATAATTTACCTTCTTCACTTTTCTTGGCTTTCATCTCCTTCTTATTATTAGCATAGCATAACATAAATGGCACTATAGGCTATTTTGTTTAGCCTTTTGCCCTCTAAATATGTTTTTTGATTTTTATTTGGTTTGGCTTCATTCACTGATGACTACTAAGGCATCTGTGTTTTATTCCTTTAAATCTGTATATTAACTGAATACATTTTGTTTTGGAAAAACTTGTCTATGATATTTTTGAATGAATTTAATGACTTTGCATTAACTGCTTCATCGGGAAGGTTATTCCATGCATTTATTACTCTATTAGTAAAAAAGTTTTGTGCTAGTCTGGTGTTAGTATCTTTTTTGTACAGCTTAAAGTTATGGCCACGGGTTCTATCACCCTCACAAAGAGTTAGTAGGCTGTTAGTAGTGGAATAATCGTATAAATGGTGACATATTTTATAAACTTCAATCATATCACCCCTGAGCCTTCTATACTCTAGGCTAGGTATCCGCAGATAAATAAGTCTTTCCTCATAGGTCATATCATTTGTACCAACAATCTTTTTTGTAAACCTCCTCTGAACTCCCTCTAGCATATTGATCAGTTAAATACTAGTTGTACTGTTTAATTTAATTTCGGAAGTTGAGGAGCATAAGAAAAGAAATGTCTTCTTCACTAGTATTAAATATTATGTTTGTTTCAGGTTTTCTGATGACGAGGATGATGAAGATAGCAATCGTATTCGTTTGTCAAGTGTTGGTCGGCGTCGTATTCCTGAATGGTATGGCATGAAAATCCTGAGGCTGGGTAAAAGAGGACAGGTATGATTTCTACTGGTTCGTATGAATGCCCTGATAGTTTACAAAGTTACACAATTTAAATAAAAATAATTAACACTAACTTTTCACACTTTCCTCTACTTCATTTGTTGCCATTTTATAACTTACCGTATTTTACAGAAGTATTTTACTATGAGGTGATACCTTTTTCCCGGACTGAGACCCTTGCGGCTTATGATATGAACAAAATAGTTTTTAAAAGTGTAATAACCAAATCTAAATTTTGTGTAAAATTTAGGTGTTACGCCCTGTAATAAGGTGCGCCATATACTTATAGTCCGAAAAGTATGGTAGTGCTGGACTGGAATTACAGTGGAACCTCCCTATTAATTAAGACCTTGAAAAATCACCCAAAATAAGGTATTAAATGGGAGGGAGTTGTAATAGAGAAGTAAGGTCTTAAAAGGGAGGTTCCGCTGTATATTTTTCCAGAGTGAAAGAAGATTTAGAATTGGGCGTGGGGTGGGGAAAGAAAATCAGGAGGGGATTTGCTGAAAAATAAGCAGAAAAACATGAGCACTGAATGGAGCTACTTAAAGAATTTATATTAATAAAGATTCATGGTGTGGATGTATATAATTATTTAGTTTTAGTTACCTTTTTATTGCATGGGTTTTGTAGCCGTACCATCATCGATTGGATAAGTTTGCTACTTTCTTTTAACCAAACATTATAGATCTGAGACCTATTCAGCATGGTGTTGTATCATTAGGAAAGTCACTTTACTCCTATTTAAAACCCTTTCACCGCCAATGTCGCATTTTAGCACCACAATGGTTTAACACCCATGTCACTAGAAGACATCCAAAGACCCTATTTTCTTAATTTGGGGATGTAAGGTTAGGCCTAATGTTATATATATATATGTCACCGAGGAATTCGCAATATTGCAGAAATATTTTTGTCTCTACCCAATTAAGTTTAATGGTATTTCTTGGCTGAAAATGGCTGGCGACGAAAAGGTTAATTTTTCCTTAAGCCGGAATTCCATATGCGCGATTTTAAAGGAAAATATCGACGGCGATAATCGCACACAATTAAATTTTATCGCCACCAACAGTAAAGTCATTCTGTACACCCATAGGCGCGATAATCGTGAGCAGTCAGTCGAAAATCGTGAGCAATTTTATTTTATCACCTAGTGGAGCGAAAAAATATTTTTGTCTCCGTCGAAAATAGTCTGTAATTCGGCGTAACTAAAACATCATGCCATTTTGTCAGCGAGCATGGGTTCCAAAAGCGTGGACAAACTTGTGGTACTGGTGAAAAATGTTGCTTGCAATTCCGTAGGCGCGATCAGGTTTTTTAGCGCGATGTTTGAATAGCGCCATTGAAAATCACAGGTGATTTTAGCGTCAATGGAATTGCAAGCAACTTTTTTCGTCGCTGTCAAAAGTCGCGGGCGATTTAAGTCAGCGAAAATAGCGCATATGGAATTCCAGCTTTATTCCACAAAGGCATAAAATGATAAATAGAAGTCAGACTTGGGTTGGATGGAAGATTAGGTATGGGCTGCCCTCCAATATCGATTCCTAGACATTGTGAATGATAAATTTACTCCCCGTGCAGCATAAAACCGTTTTATTTCACATATTGTGTATTGCTATAGGCGAAGATATGCAAGACAGATATTACATAAAACACTGGCATCTGTGATTAAGCTGTGCAAAAATGTTTGGTAATCACGTTATTGATGAAAAAGTGAACGATTTGATCATTAACATCTTACCTCATTGACAAATTGAAGCATGATTGGTGAATATATTTTAAGGTATGATTTTTTTTGGTGCAAAAAAAGTGAGTCTTTGCTTTCAGGTGAAGGAAGCCATTGAAGTGTTTGATGACTGGATGCTGAAGCAGGATCGTGTGATGCCCAATTCCTATGTCTTCATCTGTCTCCTCACAGTGCTGGGCCGTGCCGGCTACACCAAAAAGGCTTTCTCTCTCTTCAGAAAGGTAGTGTTTCGTTCTCTATCTTCCTGTTTTTATCAACCTACAAAGGTACTGAAGAACTGAGGGATGCTGATTAAAGTCCAAATTTACAACATTTATTTGTGCTTTTTTTTGGTAATAATACTTTATTAATAGCATCTGTAGGACACAAAACCAGAAAGACTATCATGCAGAATAGATTGCTTCTTATTTGGGGGGGGGGGGGGGGGGGGGGGCTAAAATAGACACATCAAAAATCATTTTGATACAGCAATTTGTCAAAGGTCTTCCTTTTAATTGTAAGGTTCAGTTGTTTATCATGAGAGTTTAAAATGATCTGAAAGTAATGCAAATAGCTGATTACATTACAAAAAGAGGTAGTAAAGCTGGTAAAGATATAAAAAGTAAGTCTGCAATAGAAAAAAAACACATAAGTAAATCTGTATGACTGTGTCCAGAGATTTATTTCAAGTTCTCTGACATTTGATTTGCTACTTAGTTGCCTGGCTCAGGTTAACTTTTGTTATTGTTTTTGTTGTTGCATCTCATATTTAAGATCTCATGGGCCTTATTTGGTTTACTTTATGCAATTTTTATGCAGATGAGGTCGATGGGTATCCAGCCCAAGCCGGCGACATACACCGCGCTCTTCAATGCCTGCGCAAACTCTCCCTGGAAAAAAGATGGACAAACGAGAGCAGAGAGCCTGCTCCGAGTGATGAAGGAAAAAGAAATCAAACCAACATTTATCACAGGAAAAGTCATGGTGAAAGCATTTGCCATGTGTGGGGATCTGAGACGCGCATTTTCATTGGTGGATGAGCTGTCACGAATGTACCGCCCAGACCCCGAGATCTTTAGTTTCCTTCTCATGGCTTGCATTTCTGATAAAGAGGCAGGTCTTCGCCATGCCATTCAGGTATTGACTTTGTTTACAACATTGTGGTGTGGCTATATATATCCTTAATTATTGTTATAAGGGAGATAATCTATCGACAGATACAAAATCTCAGTGATTGTGTTTTACTGTAAATAGACAGGCAGATATTTGCCTCCAGTTTTCCACAGCAAATTATTAGAAGAGCTCAGAAGTTAGAAGAGTAAGTTCTGATAAAAACAAAATGTTGCAATTTATGAAAAGTAAAGGATGGTTTCCTTTATATTTGGGTGCGGTAAAAAAGAAGAAAGGACCAGAATATTTCTGAGAACTTTGTTGATTATGTTTACTGTTACAGGTGTGGCGTGTGATGCAGCAGATGAAGATTCGTCCAGATCTACCGCTGTACAACCTGCTCCTCCGCTGTGTCAGGGACTGTGGGGTGGGTGACACGTCATCGTTCACCTTGCTGCTCACCAGGAATTCAACTGCCGCATCTACCCAGCAGTCCAATCTGCTTCATTCAGGCTCCAAGACGGATGCTTGTGAAGAAGTGCACTTCAAAGAAGAGAAACAAGAAGCAAAGTTCACTTCAGGTTCCTTAACTCGGGAACAAACATCTCCAGAATCAGAACCCCTAGAAACTGAACATCAGGCAAAAGAATACAGTCAGTTCAGACATCAAGAGATGAGGGAAGTAATTCCTCAGCTTGAGGTTCAAAATTCCCATCCCTCATCTTCTCTCACTGTTCCTTCTTCAGTTGCTATCCCAGATGTTTTGTTTCCAGGTCAGCATGACTCTAGGATTGTGTCTCTGGGTGATCTGTCGACGAAGGAAAACCGTCTGCTGTTGCTGGGTGGAGTGGATGGCATTTTGAGCCGAATGGCCAAAGATAGAGCCAGGCCGGATGTGATCACGTTCACACAGCTCATGAGTGTGGCACAGCCGACGGTGGAAGCAGAGCAACAGTTGATGGATGTCATGAGATCAATGCGCGTCAAGCCTGACATTGACTTCATCAACAACCTCATTCACAAGCGATGCATGAGGTTTGACTTCAATGCTGCCAAGGTGAGTTGAAGACAAGAACTGATTTAATTAGATTTTTTTGATGATTATGAACATGCAGGTAACATTTATTTGTAGATAAAGGAGCAAAGTAAAAAAGAAGTAAAATATACAGGATATTTTTGTAATATGTCCTGCGATTCCATGGAAGAGAGCTAATGTGATTATTCATGACTGTTTCTTTGTTTCTTTTGTTTGCCCGTGCAATGTCTTGTGAACCACTGCACAGAATCACTTCAAATTTTGTTTGGTAGTGTATACCTGAAGCTGATGTGTTCCATCAAGTCACATTAGTGGTGCAGGACATACATACTCAGCGACTGCCCTGTTTACACATTATTATTTTGAAACCCAAAACATTGCATTATTGGCCATTTATGGAAGTTCATAATTTTGCAGAAGTAGGAACAGGGTATTTATCCAGCATAATTCAGTTTCCTCAGTTCTTGATTTAGAAAACCTGTCATTAACAACATCCAAAAATAAATAAATATTTAAAAAAACATTAATAGCATTCACATGGTAATGTTATATAATCTTTTCTTTGACATGCTTTTGATCTGTGTAGGATCATTACAGGTTTTTGTTTTAGAGAGATTGTACTAAAGCATAGGTTAACATGCAACCCGATGACATATGCCTGGAGATTCTGTTGTTGACATGGTGTTTATAGATGTTTATATATATCACAGGCTGTCAGAGAGATCGTACAGAAGCATGGGTTGACATGCAACCAGATGACGTATGGTGTTCTTGCCATGACCTGCAAAACTCTGAAAGACGCCGCTCAGCTTCTTGAGGAAATGGAGGTCAGTGAAATAATTTATATTTGTTGGAACTCTTCCATGCAGACAGTTAACTGCATGTGCTTATATCTGCGGACAAGTAGAATGCATTATGATTGTAAACATTGACTCGTTTGGATTGATCACTTTAAATCAGCTCAGGAAAGTACATTCAAACATCAGAATTACAACCACTCGACTGACTGGCCAAACTGAACCTTATTGCAAGTTGGTCATTAATTATTATACTGGAGATTCTTTTAATATTAAATAAATAGTGGAGTGTTATCAGGGAGTCCGAAACTCCAGGTAGAGTTCAACTGATATAATTCTGTTCAAACCCCTTCCCCTTCAAGTGTAGCACATTAAAGTTTGCTTCTGATTTTGATTTTTTTTTTTAAATGATCCAGAGTTTAACCCTAACCCCTTCCCTGGCCCCGTGTCTATTACGGGGTGTGTGATTTCATCGATGTCATCAATTTTGATATGGCCCCTGGAATCAATGATGGGTTTAGTTTTAGGCAAATCAGGAAATATATTTATATATATTTCTTGATCTTCTGTTTTCAGATTGAGACTAACAGGTCTCTCATTTTATAATAATAAAGATAGCGATCGCTTGGAGTCGATGATGTAATATGGAATAAAGCAAGCAAACACTTGGGTGGTTGTAATTTGACTTGGAAATAATTTAATTTAATGACACAATACTTTGGATCACAGACCCTTCAAAGGTGCAAAAAGAAAAATGATGATGATGTAATAAATTTTTATATAGCCCTGGAATGATGGGGTTTGTTTCAGGCAAATCAGGAAAGATATTTATATATATATTTCTTGATCTTCTTTTTTCAGATTGAGACTAACAGGTCTGTCTTTCATTTTATAATAAAGAAGATAGTTTCTCAAATTTTCTCGGTCAGTGAAGGGGTTAACGTTGTTGGGGTTTTGTTGTTACTGTTCTCGGTCAGTGAAGGGGTTAACGTTGTTGGGGTTTTGTTGCTGCCGACAGGCAGCGGACATGGCGCCCAACATGGAGATCCTGGGCACGCTGGTGTTCGCCTCGGGCATGAAGTTCGGCTACAAGCTGTGGGTGCTGCGACAGGTGCAGCGCCGGGACCTCCAGCCCAATGCCAAGTTTCTGCAGAACGTGGAGAACGGCCTCGCCATAGTGCGACGCAAGATCATCCAGGCTGTCAGTGTTTGGAAAATTTGGAAATCATTTCTTTTGTATGATTGAAAGAAAAACGAAAACCCCTGCTAGGATACACAAAAGATGGGAAAAAAACCACAAGAAAAAAACTAATTTCTGCTTGAAAAAGACTTTATCAATGTGTCTAACCGAATTGCACAAGTTTGGAATGCTCTTCCAGTCCAAGTGAAAGAAGCACAAAATACTAACATATTTAAAAATCTTCTAGACAGTTGTCCAAATTTTAATAAATTGTTTCATGATTATGATGAATAAATTTGAATGGAAATTATGAGTGCGCAAGCGCAACCCATATTTATGAAAAGTATAAAGGGGACGCTTGGTAGGCCGCGAGGCCTAGGCTGATGAAGCCAGTCACTATACTAATATTACTATACTATATAATGACGTTTTGATTTGCTGTTGTTTTTTTTATCTTCTTCATCGTCGATCACTCGGACAGTCTCCTGTCATTTGAGCGCTGATGCATCATGCTGCTATTATATTCCTAAGAAATAGTTAAGCCCAGCATGTCTCTTCGGCGGGAGAAAATCTTTTTAAGAGTTTCTAGAACAAAGGAATTGACCAGAAAGATAGTAGATGACTGTAAGCAAAGGGAAAAGGCAGAGTCAGCGAGTGATAGATAAGAGGAAGTTGTAGGCACAGAACTTCCAGAAGGTGGGGGAACTATAGTTTTTGTAAAAAAAAGAACCAGCATCCCTATGGGAGAGGGGGGGGGGGGGGGGGTGTTGTTAAAGAAGGCTATGCTATCAAGACTCATAATCTTGCTTTGCTATACTTACATGTCAGCAACAAAACTTAATTTATTCTTTTAACATTAAGTTCATTCAAAAAAATCATGAATCAGAACGAGTTCAGTCAACAAAATACCCCTTTCAACAACTTCCCCCTCCTCTTGAAAAGTCACACATTCAGAATCAATGCACTTGGGAACAGTCAGTAATATGGGTTTTGTGTGTGTGTTTTTCTGTCTGTCCCAAGGATATCTCCTGAACCGCTTAACCAAATCGCTTCAAATTTTGTGTGGTGACGTGTCACCATGAGAGGAAGGCATCCGTGCCAAACAAATTTCAGTAATGTGTACTGACTTCCAAAGTGCATTGATTCTGAGTGTGACTTTTCAAGAGGAGGGGCAAGTTGTTGAAAAGGGCATTTTGTTGACTGAACTCGTTCTGATTCATGATTTTTTGGAATGAACTTAATGTTAAAAGAATAAATTCAGTTTTGTTATGAGCTGGGTGCGTTTTATTGAGTTCGTGAGTTTTCGGAGATGATTGTCTTTCTGGGACTTAACTTTTGGTCGCTAGTGTAGTTGCCTGTTGGAGCTGTGCTCATTTTTAGTTGTGAGAAAATCAGTGTATCTGTGGTTAGTGTCCATCTGAATTGCATGTGCATTTAAGATTTTTACAATAAAGCCTAATTATTTCATATATGTTATCAATCTATAATATCTTTATCGCATCCATCCTTTAAGCTTATTCAATGTGCACTTTAATTGTGATACAATAAGTGTATCTGTGTCAAGTATATATATGAATTTTATACATGTTTAGGATTTTTAAATTATAGCCTTTAGCAACATCTATGATTGTATGTTATCAATCTATAATGTTTTGAATAAATTCACCCTTATTGTCTTTTTCTTTGTAAACAGAATTGAAACTAAACGTTTCCATGTGTTGTTTTATGTGTTTCAGGAAAGGCAAGGGCAGACCGACAGTTACCTTCTGAGCCCAACATTCCAGCAGAGTGTGGAGACCTTCACGCAGCACTACGAGGCTTGGTTAAAACAAACCAAAGTTCAAAACCCAGACCACCCTTGGGCCAACTTCAGGTCTCCCTCTCTGGACTACGAAGATACTGCTGTCAAGACATGATTAATGATACTGTCATGTGATGCATTGTAGTAGATTGCAATTTTTACATTTACATGTGTGGAGAGACAGAGAGAGAGAGAGAGATTCCTACTGGCTAGTTTTGAAAACTTCATTAGTGATAATATCTGGGAGGGGGGTTAGGTTCTTTAGAATTTTTATGGGGTTGTTTCCCTTATGGAATTTCAAAACTCCGGACATTTATCAGACTTTTTCTTCTTGAAAAAATAATATGGTATTTAGAGTGCGCTGAGTTTGTTTTCGGGGAAACTGAAATCTTGGGATGTCTACAATTTTTTTATTATTTTTTTTACATAGATAGGTTGTAAAATAGTTCTTTCCATAGGTTGTAAAGTAGTTCTTTCCATAGGTTGTAAAGTAGTTCTTTCCATAGGTTGTAAAGTAGTTCTTTTCCTCTTTTATTGTTTGTACTCTTTTAAACCTCACTCGAAAATGGCACCAAATTGTTTGAAAGATCTTGCAGCATGCTAAACCTGGTGGTAAGCAAGTAAACATAAACTTGAAAAAGAGACTATGGTAGCTGCAGTAACCCAGTTATGGTTTGTATCCATGCATCAGAATTGTCAGGGGATTAAGAATTTCTTACAGAGGATTGGCTTCTACTGTCAGAGGTTTTGTCTTTTTAGTGAGTGTAATACTTTCTGTCAAACAGCATTTTGAAGTGATTTATCACATGAAGCCTTTTTGGTCATGTTGGGAACTGATTTCAGTGTTGTCCCTCTACAGTCTGGGGCCTTGATGGCCCTTGTACCGCTGTTTTCAGAGGATTGGACTTCTGACTATTCTGATGCCTGCTATCTTATGATTTTTTTACACTTGAACTTTTCTGATCAGATTAACTCTTTTCTTGTGAGAATTATAGCATTTTCATATAATTTTTGTGTGGGGTGAGTGTTTTTTTAATGTTTGTATATGCACGTGTGTATTGACAAAAATGGTTGCTTATGCTGTAGTGATAACACACGCAGATTAAAACATCTTTATAAGTTCACACAAAGAACATCCCCATTTTATTTTGGACCCCACACATCAGCATAGAAATCATCAAATTATGTACAGTCAGCAGCTATAAACATATTTGCCGACATGCTTTATATCCATATTTACAATTGACAAAACTCCTTCACAGCTCCCACTGGCAATGGCAAAAAAAGGCTAAAAGCAAGAACTGCAAGTAACTGACAGTGGTCATAGTGAAATTGCATAAACAAGTAACATCACACACTTTTAGTGCTTGAATATTCCAGTTTTTATACATAACCTTACAATTAAGAACCAAAATATGGAACATGAAACACTTGCATAATTATGCATATGAAGTAAGCACAACAATCAAAGAAGTGAATGTTTCAATCTTGTTCACTATGGGTGCGTTTTGTGACAGCCCCTTCCATATTGTGTGCATGCATGTATTATATTGCATGCATGTAATTGTATGAGTAGTGCTGCAGCAGTAGTTATATTGCTGTGGTACAAATTTGAGGGGACAGGGGGTGGGGTGTACATCTCGGGTTAAAACTATATTCAATGGAAATAAACATCCAGCTTGGGGGCCTTTGCCTACTCAAGTCCTACCAAGCAATGTGATTTTATTTAAAGAACACCATGGTGGATTCATTTGCAAGGTATGTGTAAGTGTAACACTGTTTACTGTATGTATAATGCTATTTCCTCAATCTGTTCCAGGTTAAAATGGAAATAGTCACAAAATCTGGTTGAAAAGAGGTTGCTTCTTCTTCTTCTTCTGCATTCCCAGGGCAAAAGGTCATAAAGGGTAAAATACGTATGCGTCCGTTTTTAGTTTTTACTGGTCTCCCCGCTGCGTACAGCCGACACATTCCGATTTCGGAGGAGCTCAAAGGAGAAAAGTTATTTGGAAGATTTTTTTTGAAAAAAGGCAGGAGAATGGGCCAATAAGTCAGAAATATAGCAGATGACAGTAAGCAAAAAAAAAAGGCAGAGTCAAAGAGCGTGGCAGATTAGAGGAAGTTACAAGCACAGAACTTCCAGAAGATGGGGAACTATTTTTACGAAAAAAGACACACACACACCCGGTATCCCCACGGGGGGAAGAGGTTGCAAAATGGCATTTGTTTGTCCCAAGTTGTACATAGCATTTGAAGATCTATTACAGAATGGCCACAAGACACCCTTATAAGAGTTTAGGAACAAAATAATGTTTGTGCGACTCTATCCCTAAGTGTAATGTACTCCAGTTGCAACAGTTAAAACTACTGAAGTGATCAAGGTTATGACAGCACAACTCCTTTCTAAAATAAATCGTGAGGCTTTATTTTAGTTTACTCAAAACATCAAATGTTAAGAACTTGAATGGTCAAAAACAGTTATTTTGTTGAATATCCTAGAAGCTACTTGCAAACTTTTAAAGGCATATTTACTCAATTTTGTCCTCACTGACAGGAACAGTTGTGATCTGTACTTTAAAACACTACAATACTACACATGGATGCTCCTGCTTTCAGGATGTCCTGAAATGCAGGATTTTTTTTATTGCCTTGAGCCAGCGTTGCCGGATTATGAGAATTTGAGAAGCAACGAATTTCCTATTTATAAACATTTTGTTTGTTTCTCACATGTGTAGAATATAAAAGAAAGGAATACAGATAAATATTTACATAGGAACTTTATATTCTTAATATTGTTTGTCAATTTGTTAACTGGACGGCCACTGGACCCCTAGCAGGAGTGTGTTTATGTGCTAGCTGCCTTATGGTTTTGCCAATTGATTGTTCATATTTGGAAAGTTCTTCCCCTCACACTAATTTTTGACCTTTGAATCTCTTCATAACACTAAGAACAAAGCCTATTTCTTCCTGTAGCCAATTATTTTCATTCAAGTTATTTTTGTATTTGGGTGTTGTTTTATTTTAAAGAATGCGATTGAAAATCCAGATTAATAAACCCTGTGAAACCGTAAAGATTTGCACTATCATTTAAGTGATGTTTATAACACACACAAACACACATACAATTGATCAAAATAGTATTTTTGAACTTAGTAATCAACAGTCTTTGAGAGCAGAACTGAAATAATACCCAACCATATTTTACCCCCCTTGAATTTATTGCTCTTAATTAAATATTGCTAAATACTGACTAAACATAAGCTCGGATTTTATATGATCCTCTGTTGTGAAAGCGTAAACAGTTTAAACTAAACAAAAAACATGCCTCTTGGAGTTTTCTCAACCCTATTATCCCTAAAATGTTGATTTCAGTAAATACCCTGTTTGAAGAAAAAGCTTATAATGCTGTTGTTGTTGACATACCCTGGCTAAAAGACTCCAGGGATCATCCCAACAGCTAAAGCATTTGACCACTATGGTACAAATGTGCATCAGCTAGGGATGAAAACATTATGTGAGTGATCGTTTTTGATTACCCCGCCATGTGGGCAGCCACACTTCGTCTTCAGGGGGAAAACTTATAATAAGTATTATCTTTTTCATTTCAACATTTTCTCGCAGGTTTCCCCCTTATGATCCCTTTTCCTTTACCATTTCACTTACCAACTTAATGCAATTAACGTCCATTGACAACATTACAATGACTTTTTGGGACACCCAAACCCTGAGAATCACTAACAAACTGAACTCTTCTAGCGCCATGTATTTTTTGACGTTCTTGATTGTCCATTGCATCTCAATAGACAATTTTCGGAAAAAAATAGGGGAGAGCACTTCGTGAAAATTAGAGTTATTTACCTCCATTACTCGGTCAAATACCATAGCAACAATGGTGTCAAAGCTTGAAACCTTAGGATGCGAGTCAGCGACTTACAAACATTTTTTTTAGAAAAATAAGGGGTGGCCAGTTAATACAAAGTGATAGAACTTGCAAACTATGACGTAAAAATATAAATTACGTCAAATTTTAGAATGACGCACTGCATTCTACATGCTGTGCATCTCCTCAAACACACGAAGCGAGGGCTGGGGATCTACCTGAAGGCAGAGTAACTTCCCCTGTTTCACCGATTGAATTAGGCGAGATCACTCCCACACACCATGAAATTACTCCCTTTAATTATTTCCGAACAATTTGTATTGACGTAGAGAAGTAATTATTCTTTTGAGTGTGCACGCATTGCTTTAACAGCAGAAACAGTAACAGAAGCTCTAAAAACAAACGCATGGCCGGGTGCTTGGCAGTGAATGTCTTTGCATTTGGTGGGAGTGTACAGTGATGAGTTGGGTGAATATATTCGCCCATGGTGCTAGTAGAAGAGTTAAGAGTGATCAAATTGTTAAGCATGTGCACTTAATAGGGTACACAAGAAAATATACAAATACAGACAGCTGAGAGGTTAATACAAACGCTCACTGCAACATTACTAAAACTATTAAAGACCCACCACGTCATGTGTCAAAATCACGGTTTTCACGTGTTTCCCTCTCTCGCTGGTAATCTTATTTTGGCCAGGTGTGACTCCCATACAAATTCCCCCATACATCAAAACAAGACATCACTTTGAAGAGCAGCCTCGTTTGCGTATGGGGGAATTTGTATGTGGGTCACACCTGGCCAGAAAAAACCCAGACTTACTCTTGCTGGGTCAGTGGGTCTTTAAATAACAAATTTCATGGAAAGGAATTTGAAAAATATTCTGCCACAGAATACCATATATCAATGACAAATTATGACTGCCCATAGCAAGAAATGGCAGGTAGTACCATTCAGTCTCACATCGCACATCAACTGATCAAGAGATCTATTGTCACTTTCTATAGTACTTTTTTTTTACTCTCAGTCATCCACATTATCAAACAACCTCTCATCTCTCCACAGACATTCTAACAATCTAATCAGTTACAAACCATCTCTCTTTCATACTCTTTCTTTCTCTTTCATAACTTTAACATTCAAACACCAACTGAACATTTTCACTAACAAGCATTATTTGCTGAGCTTCGCACACTTGTTCTACACTACACTTCAACACACTTGACCAAATGTTCACTGTCATTTTGTACCCATTCAGGCAAGTTCCATATTTCCTATTGGTGCAGTCACAATCATTCATTCTCTCCCATATTCACATCTAGTATATCTTTAACCGACGCACATTATAATTCAATTTAGTCCCTCAATATCACCCTTTGTATAGCACTGGTATGATGCATTAATATACACCAGAGAGATTTTGCGGCCTCATTTCTGTGGTTGGTTGGAAGCTGCAGAGTTATCTGAGGCTGTAGATGCTGCTGTAAACATCTGCACAAACGAAAAAGATATAAATGAAGAAAGGCATAAATCACAAAACAATAATAGTAATACATTTTGTGAATGTCTAAACCACCCTTTCTCACCAGTTTGGTGTGCTTTATATCAAAACAAGCACACAAGAACAAACAAAAAGAAAGCAACTGTAAGCCCAAAGTGGTGGCATGTTATGAAAAACACTACATCTCTCACCACGTAAGGTATGAGAAATGACACATATTGTGCATTCACGAAACGTGACAATTGCTTTGTTCCAAAAAGAAAGATTACGGATGAAAATCTTGGTTTTCACACACACACTCACAAGGATGAGAATAAAAGCTGTGCTTTTCAGAGCCTTTGGAACTAGTGAAAATTCATACTCACCGACTTGATAAACTGCGTTGTGAGGAAGTTTCTGGCAACACTGGACATCTTCTGCTTGGAGCCCATCTTGCACCGCACATAACCATAGAAGTTGGCGCCGTTCATTAAGAATCCCACAACAGCAACCATCTGAAAACAGAATCACCCAGGCATACAAGCAAAATAAAAAATTGTATCTGTACAGATATGAAATAACAGGAACAAGAAATGTTTGTACATGTGCTATCTTAAATTCCCATCCTGGAACAGTTGTCATGTCACCAGAGGAGCTCAAAGGAGAAAAACAAATTAGAAGATTTTTTTTTTTTTAAAGGCTGGAGAATGAGCCGATAAGTCAGAAAGATAGTAGATGATAGAAAGCAAAGGGAAAAGGCAGAGTCAAATAGAATGGCAGATTAGAGGAAGTTTCAAGCACAGAATTTCAGAAGGTGGGGAAACTATTTTTCTCCCCACAGGCAGAAAAACCATCTCGACATTACTTGTATTTCACATTTTAAACTCAATACAGTGGAACACCCCTTATAAGACCTCCCATTATAAGACTCCCTCCTATATAAGACCTACTTCTTTGAGACATTGCCCTTCTTTGTAAGTATTAAAATGACCTCCCTTATAAGACCTCATTTTGGATGATTTTTTAAGGTCTTGTAAAGGAGGTTCCACTGTACTTACCAGCCACTTGAAGTTTAGGCCAAAGAGAGCAAGGATGCAGAAAACGACCCAGAAGATCTGAGAGACCAGCATGGACAGCCAGAATATCCGTGACTCCATGGCGGAGATTTTTCTGCTGCCTGGGGTGCCCTGCAATGCAGTACCTTTGTTAAACATTTGACATTGCCTTGGCATGAGGCTGTGTCAGACCAGTTGACATAAGCTAGAACGCCAGGGCTACATCAAAATGCTATGCTCTGAATGTTTGTGCGGGGATTGTCTTAAGCCATGACAAGTTCCCAGCATAACATCAGTCTAAAATCCCCCGAAGACGGAGTGTGGCTGCCCACATGGCGGGGTATTCAAAAACGGTCACACACGTAATGTTCTCATCCCTAGCTGGTGCATTTGTACTTAATTGTTCAAGCGCTCTGGCTGTTGGGATGATCCCTGGAGTCGTTAAGCCAGGGAACAACAACAACAACAACGACAGGGCTAACAAAGAGCTGCAAAGGAGGAAAAATGTACTCCAGTTCAATCAGTACACCCATAATCAAATCGCCCCAAGCCCTCACTGTACGTTTGCGTACCCCATGTGCTTATCCGTAAATAAGTAAAAGAAAAAGAAGTGGACGCGCTTCCACGCGAAAACGTGCGCTTATTTTTCTTCCTTTCTTTCACTTATTTACAGGGTTTCTGCGCGGAACTTTCCCAATAACAAACATTCAATTTCAAACACAAATTCAGCCCTACTATGTCACTTCTTATCTCATAAATTTGAAATCTATGACAAAATAAAACACAACGTAGAGGGTTTGGGGTTAACTGAAACCAAGCAAATCATGCATTATCAATTATTTTAATATTGAAAATTATTTTCTTTATTTAATAAAATATGAAATACAAAGGATTATATAATTGTAAAATGGGACCTATTAAAAAAAAAAAAAGGAACTAGCTATCAATTTTGATAAAACATGAAATTACAACAATGAGTAGGTACCATAATTAAGGACTATTAGTATAAGGTGATACTTTCCCCCAGACAGATCCCTGTGCCTTATAACACGACGAATGATGTAAAAAGAAACTATTATACAAAATCAGAATTTTGTGTAAAATTTGGCATCTGCCTTACAGTCTGTAAAATATGATACATGTATCCCAAAAGCCAAAATAGTATGTGAAAAGTCATCTCACCTTTCTTGATTCGTAGACCCAGTGACTCTCGCCATCTTCGTCCACATAATTCCACCATCTCAAGCCAACCAACAATCTTCCTGTAAAGTAATGGCACTACTAATACTTAACATCATAATTCCTAAAATAACAAGTACACTATAAAAAATACGTATTTACTATGATACACGACACACATTTGCATTCTCTCTCTCTCTCTTTAAAAAAAAAAGATCTATCATGTATGTCATAGTATTAATACTCAAAAGATTTTGAAATGGAAATTCAAAGCAGGGCAAGTATTCTTTGCCATCATTTATTTAGTCAGATGCATCCATAATAATATTAATAACTTGTACCAGTTGCTACCATATTTTTCGGACTAAATATAAGGCACACCTTATTAGACACACACCCCCAATTTTACACAAAACTCGGATTTTGTTATTACATGTTCTTACCATATTATAAATCATATAATAAGGTGCAGGGGTCTCAATCTGGGGGAAATGTATCCCTTATAGTCCGAAAAATATGGTAATCTTATAATAATTTTCTTTTCCTTTACTCCCTTCTCTCTTAAAAGAATAGTTACAGACAGTGAGCCACTAACCTGTGATGTTTTTGACAGTCCAGAAGTCCATGCACAACAAGAGCACAAGGACAATGAAGTTTGTGATGAAACTGGAGCTGAAGAATTCGCACACTACATAGGACACAATTGCAGCCGTTCGGAAGAATACATGGAAAAACACTGCAACAGGATGTCTGAAAACAAAAGTTGGTGACTCATACTTCCAATGATATAAAGAGAAAACAAAAGATTTGCACCAAATATAATTCAACAGCACTATATTAGTATAATAATAATATAGAAAAACATTATACTATAGACAACTAGCAACATAAATTCTGTAAAATAGACACATAACTCCAAACAGATCAGAGAACACAACCAAATCAATGTTTAAAAGACTTCTGATGTTCTGTGGTGTATTTTGCAGTAAATGTGGGCATTTTCAGAACAGAAAATTATAAAAACCATTATAGGGACAATTGATTTTAAACGTAGTATGCATCTTTTCATGCTTGTAATAAGTTGTAACATATTTTTCTTGTCAACAAGACTAAGAGTAAAGAACATGCAATTATCAGAATAACAAAAACAAACATATTGCATACTATACAAAATAATTAATGAAGACATTGAATTTAACTCAATAGGTAAGAAACAGATCAAGCTGCAACATCTGGTAAAAAGCATAGCATACAACTGATCACCTGTGACTTATGTACATGTACTTAAAAATTGTGGCCAATTAAGCACAATCTATGGCAAATTTTGAACACATTAATTAATAAGTAAATAACTAAGAACAATAGTTTTGTTGTTTCTTTCAGGATGACCATTTACAATCTTTTTCAAAAAACCTAGCAAAGACTGCAGATAACTGTGACTGACTAAAACAAAAAATGTAACTGACTTCAGTCTTTTTTGATGGTCCAATTCATCCTCTTCACCAAAGCTTAATATCACGTCATCTGATTCTTTCATTATGCTCTGAAAGGAAACAAGAAACACACACACACACAGAGACACACACGCATGCATGCACACACACACACACACACACACGTACATATCACACACACATACATTTAACATTCATAAATCCATATATATTATATACAAACGCACCAAAACAAATTAATCCTTAATGCATCAGGTAATCAACACACAAATTTACAAGTCATCATTATATTAAAATAGGATTTAAAGAGCCCTTGACAAAAACTAGGGAAATCACCAGAAATTTCACAGAAAATTGTCAGGCCGAAAATGTGTGTTCTCTATCTAACTAGTGTATCTGCATGCATGCGTTTTCTGTGTGTGTGTGTGTGTGTGTGTGGTGTGAGTGTGTGCCACTGCATGCACACACCTATATGTACTGTCATGATTGTGTGCATACATGTGTGCTGCTACTTTTAAAGAAAGAAAATTAATTCTGTCTATATGGACTGCTGCGGCTGGAAATAATTTATTAATAGTCCACCACAAAACTGTGGATGTCTAATTGCACCTGGTAAGAGTCAAGCTCCAATAACGTACTAGCAATGTTCTTCCTATTGGGGATGTTTATCCTGCCCCACACCCAAAGTCTTCGCTTTTTAGACTGCAATTGGTGAATGCAGGATGCATGCTATGTGAGTTTGTGTCATCCATTCCACCGGCACATGGCCTACTCCTACCGAAAAGTGGAATGGGCTTTAATGTGTGCGCAAGATCTTTGTGCATGCGATTGCACACGGGGCCTCAGCTTTAAGTCTCATCCGAAGGACTTTTTCCCCAACTAACATCGGGTACCCATTTAGTGAGGAAAATAGGAGTAAAATGCCTTGAAATCCCAAGGACACACCACTGCGACCCGAGCTGGATTCGAACCCGTACACTCACAAACCTGACGGACTACGAGCCAGCGACTCATCCAACTGAGCTACAGTGGCTCCTACACCCATGTCTACACCCATCATTGCAATAGACTAACTACTGGAACAAAATTACAAGCTAGGCCCTAAGTACACACAGGCATGTGCCTTTTCAAACCCTATTCTATAATTTTTTCGCGCATAAGAATTTTTTTTTGGGCAGTGTAGATTTGCAGTGTAGACTAAATCAGTGCATTAACAGAAAATTGGGCATCCCAGGCATAGCATCGGTGTAGGGAAGTGTAACATCCACCCCCTTACGGCCTTAGCTTCTTCTCCTGTTGAGTATCCACAATCATCAGTTTGATTTTATGATACTATATGCGGTCGAGGTCCGAAGTCGGGCATCAAAAAGAGAGAAAATAAAACAAAAACCTACTCTATGAAGATGACCCAGCCAGTCGGATCTCGCTGATCGAGCCCCCGACGTGATGCTGAGTCGGCAAGAACACCTAAACTAGGGGGGGGATTTGCATCTTGATGGAGGACTAGAACGAGCCGGCTGAAGAGGCAGACACAGCCTCCTCAGGTAACGAGTTTCAGTCTTTGATGGTGCGCGGGAAGAAAGAACTTCTCCTGCATTCAGTCCGGCACTGGATGGTGGATAGTAATAGTTACTGGCTGTGTCCTCTTCTTAGGCGCGTTGGAGCTGACTTCAGTCTGGTGTTGTCGACTTTGACAATGCCGTTCAAGATCTTATAAAGCATTGTAAGCCTGGTAGACTTTCTGCGGTACTCAAATGTGGGCCATCCTAACTGAGAAAGCATGTCATTGTCAGTTACACTGGAGGTGTTGTGGTAGCGGTTTAACATGAAGCGTAGGACTAACTAAGTGTAGGACTGGTTAGGGTCAACCTGCTGGACTTAGCATCATACTGATGCATACTGTACTGGCTGGCCAGGTCCTTTGCGCTCCCCTAATCTTTTTCATTTCAATTCAAGACTCCCTCAGTCCCTGCCTTCTAGTTCTAAATATAAGTTGGTCAGTTATTAAGTTAAGAATTAGAATATAATAATTAATATATTGTTTCCTTCAGTACTACTGTATCTATTCTATCATCTTCTCTTAAGGAACTTTTGACAATTGTCTTCAACTGTACAAAAACTACATACAACCTAGAATAATGTTGTCTGCGTGTCACAGAATAAAGCAAAACAAATATGGTAAACACTCACGGTTCTGTCGTCTGCCATGTTGATACGTCAACACGGAAACGAGGAATTCCCTTGACTTCCTTCCTTACATCATTTCCGGTGTCACACCAGTAAACAGAAACCAAGGAAACGGATTACTTTTACTCTCTCTCTAAAACAACACGATGTCAATTTTGTATCATTACCTTCCTATGTTTCTTAAATTTATGTCTTGTAATGATGTATCTTCATCCCACCTCCCTTTTCCCTACTTGATACGGGCAGAAAGGCCTAATTAATAAAAGTTTTGTATTGGATTGGATCTCTCTAAAACAACCTTGAAATAATTCTACACATGTTCACCATAGCAGTCTTATATGTAGTCATTGACTGTTATGTTAAATGAGCCATGAAGTCCTGCTGTCTACAAATCAGCAGAAATAAGACAATTTTATTTTCAAAACAAACCACTTCTAAACCAAATCTTGATGCCAAAGTCATTACCAACAACAGTGTAATAAAGATTTCTGGTTTTGCACAACACATCCTCCACAATGGGTCAGTTCTGAAAGAAACAGTTTGTCACAGAAGGCCGTCCGCGTTATAAACGAACCCTGTGTCTGACTTTTTCAGGAATAACAAATAATGTGTTTATAAACCTGTATAAAAGCTTGGTGAGACCAGGTCAGGTCAGATCTTCAGGGCAGCCAGGCCTCACGGCCTCTTGATGTGCCCTATCTTTTGATTGTTTGTTATTGTGGCTTTGTTCATTAATCAGATTGGCACCGCTGTGGCGCTTTTTGAACTATCATTGTCGTCTTAATCATAATTGTATTTAAAAACATTAATTTTGGGGTCACTATCTAGGAGGTTTTTGAAATGGTTAATGTTCGAAGCAAGTTTAGTTTGTGCAGGGAGATTGTTCCAGTGCTGGGTGACTCTATTAGAAAAGAAGTTTTTTCTCATATTAGTTCTACTGTATTGGGTTAGTATTTTTAGATCACTGTTACAGGTTCCGTTAGACAATTGAAACAAATGCTTGTTAGTTTTGTCAGGGTTATTCAAAATTTTATATACAGTTATCAAATCTCCCCTTACTCTTCTAAATTTTACACATTTAGAATATGGGAATCAAATTTGGAACCCATATGTCTCAAAAGACAGTCTGTGTCAATTGAAAGATGCCAGAGGAGAGCTACTAAACTGATAAAATCTCTTAAAAATAAAGACTATGGTGAAAGGCTGCGCAAGCTGGATTTGCCATCCTTGAAATACAGGAGGCTGCGAGGAGACCTGATAAATGTTTATAAAACTTTTAACAATACTGACTTTACTAACAAAAGATTGTTTCAGCTCTCGAACTATTCGGAAACTAGAAACTGTGAATTAAAAATACTAATACAATACAGCAGAACTAACATTAGAAAACATTTTTTTGCTAACAGAGTTGCCAAGTATTGGAATAACCTCTCTGCACAAATCAAGCTTGCACCAAACCTTAACCAGTTTAAAAACCTCCTGGACAAAGACCCTAAATTGACAGAATTGAGATACCAACATGACTGATTGAGTCATCAAAAACCGTCACAGCTGTGCCCAATACTACAAAAACTAAATTGAAAGGGCACTTCAGAGGCCGTGACGCCTAGTTGCCCTCATTACCCTGACCTGACCTGACCTGACCAACATTGAAGTCATATGTAATGACAGGACATTCTGGCCATTTTGGTTCATTCTCTGTGGAAGGAGAGCCATGGACTTTTCAACAATTTGACTGAACAAAGAGTCACCACCTTGTCATCAATGTTAGTGACGTTAACAGCATGCAGCTAACTGAATATCATTGTTAACTTCTTGGTATACTGGAAAATACATGTTTTTTTCAGTGTATGATTGGTCGTGTTGGCTAAAGCACATCTTCAATTTGTCAGCCTGGGTTGTATGGAGAGGAGCCTTTCATCTGTCTTAACACTACCATTACACACAGCTTCAGGAAAAAATGCAGCCAAAAGAATTACCTTTACCACCAACATGTCGTCTTTCCAAGCTCACTCCCCAGTGCCCCACCATCAAGTTATGCCTAAGCAAGCTGCATATGAACCAGATCCTCCACATCCTGACCCTTTTGGTTGTGGTAGGCAGGTGAATTAGTTCAATGAGCCCCAGCAATTGGATTGAGTCCTCAGCTACCATTTTCAAAGGATGTTCTCTGTCTTGTTAGCTGCACTAGCTTACTAAGAAACACCACAGTTTAGTACATGTGCAATAGAACGAGTCTCGTGTGTACAACATGCTTGCAAAGTACAAACAGTTCTTGATTGACTTAGTACAGTGGAACCTCCCTTATAAGACCCCCCATTATAAGACTCACTCCCTTTTAAGACCTACTTCTCTGAGACATTGCCCTTCTTTGTAAGTATTAAAATTACCTCCCTTATACAACCCTCTCCCATTTGGGATGATTTTTGAAGGTCACACATTTCTATTTTTTGTTTTTTTAAAGTAATGGAAGGGTTTAAACTAAATTGTCACCAAAAGACTTCCCTTTTATCTTAAAGATAATCGATGTACCATAGATATTCCAAGAGGGTTTTTTTCCTAGACAGAATCGCCCAAAACTTTCATGACAGATCCAGTTATAGATATGAACTTTACGCGGTGACAGTCCTGAGATAACCATAGCTGTTGACGAGACTATAATAGACTAACAGCTTCCAAGCAACAGAATAACTGGAGACATTAATGCCTAAATATAGTAACTTGCCTCCTTTTTTACAATGACATGCTAAGTGCTAGAACCAATGAAGAGAAGCGCGAGGAGAAAAGTGGTTGAGGAAATGTCTGCCGCTCGGCGACACCAAATAGCAGTTTTAAAAAATATCTTCTGGTAGTTTTTACATGGAACTTTACAAATGAATGTTAAATTGCTACCAGCAAAGTTTCCATGCAGTTTGTAGCTTTAAACTGAACGAATGATGTCTGCATTTATTCATATCGCGGGTGACCATCTTCGATTTTTGTCATAAATCAAATTGCCTCTGTATATTGGTCTACTGTAATCATCCACACAAACATAATGGGATTGAGCGCAGCGTTGAGGGGTAGTATGGACACTACCATTGCACCATGCATCTTGTTAAAAAGGGTGACACCCAATAGGGCGTTTGCCACGAGTGTTCGTTCTCTATACTAGACTACTAATTTGCCTGAGCTCGTTCTGTCAGAGTTGCGTTGACCTCTCTAATTCAACTCAGTGAAATTTAAGGTCACCGGCACGTGGCAAATGCTCTATTGCTTTAGCATTGTCACCAGTACGAATGAAATCCAGCACACAACTGCCAGTTTTCCCACTATGTGAGCTGAAGAAAAATAAGGTCTTTTTGTTGGATCAAGAGATATGCGGTACTTTGGAATTTGTTTGTAGATCACGACTTGACCACTTAAAATCAACACACAGAAAATGAAGTTAATAAGTACAATAAGTGAACCATTTGAACTGATGGGTAGATTGGTGATGTTGAAACAAAGCCAGGCGACACAGTCCAGACTGACCATCTATACCCCAATGAGAAAGTTCAGGATTAAATGGTATCAATGACAACAGTGTAGCAGCAAGCTAATTTATCGTGCAAAGAGCAGTTGTTGAAATTGTATTTGAATTGCATGGTCTTTCATGAAAGCAGTGTGACAGAATGATCCAAAATAATAAAAAACGTAAGAAAGACAGACACTTCACTGGACAGAAAGGAAAGAAAACTGACCATTTTGCAGATCAGACCATGCTTTTTCCTTTGTAATATAAGTTCCAGGATGCAAGGTATCTGCTATTGAAACTATGCAAACATGACATCCCATGCAAATGTCGGCAAACTGCAAATGAGTTGTGGTCATTACAAAGTGACAAGGGATGAGTTTAAAGGCAAACTTTACTCTTTCAGTGTGTTCATTTTTTATTGAACTTTGTTCTGTTTCTCTCAGTATACCAGGCCATCATATATTGGTCCATACAAAGCGATGCATTAAAATCTAACACCAGGCCGATGTCTTGGGATATGACCATAGCTCAGCAGTTGATCACTGTCGCTATGACTGACTTCATGTGCTGGTTTCCCATAGGAATCTGTGGAGTGCTAGCCATATGTGGTGTTGCCATCCCTGGAGAAGGCAACATGGTCCTGGCTATTTTCACACTGCCCTTGAATTCTGCAGTCAACCCTTTCATCTACACATTCAACTCCATGGCACAGAAGAGAAAAAAGCAAAAGGATACTAAATATCTAAATTGGTTGGAATCACAAAAGGATATGATTAAGATTTAATGAAACCTAACAAATTTCAACAGGAATTCTGTCGACCAGATGGTACGTTTTTAAAACGGTCATGATCTCCATTTTTTCAAACAGCAACAACAAACGTCTTTTATTTAAGCAGTTATAATCAATTAAAATGTTTTTGTTTTTTTCTGCTATCCCATCTTTTGGGCCGTACAGTGGCCACTCATTCCGAGTCCCAACTCGCAGCCACACCTCTGCACGTTCAGGTAGCAGAATCCGAGACCAGCAGTCCAAGGGGAGCTAATCTATGTTAGACCATCAGGAGGCAACCAATCGAGGAGACACTGCACTGCTGCTGAGTCACTTCGGTGGAGTTCAGTAGAGCCTGTTCAGGACACCACCTACTAAGCCCCCTACTGATGACACTGTTCTTTTAGTCACGGAGCCAGTGGTTTTATCCATCACACTTTCACAGTGAGTATAATATGCAAGCAGGATTTCACATAATCTATCATTCTTCTACAATGGTTATTCCATACAAAAAGTCATATACACACACATACACAAAAGCAAAAAACAACAACCAAAGTACACAATTATTTTTCAACAATCTTTACTCATACATTCACGCACAATGTCACATCTCTCATTTGGTTGAACCACAGAACCAGCACAAAACAAATTACTGTACATTTGTTGCTCTCAATGTTCTTTTCAAGAAAAAACAACTATGTTACCACCTTTATTGAAAATCATTGAAAAAAAGTTTAATCCCAATTTTAAAACATATTTATTGAAATCATTGAAAAGTAAATTTCAAATCACAATTTTAAAACATCAGTCGCCAATCGAAAGCATCTATTTACACAAAAATTAAAGGGGAAAAAAGGAATAGATACTTGCTATTTTTTTCCTAACATGAAACCCCATATTTTATGAGCTCTCTTAATGCAAATAAGATGAAAAATCATAATTAATTATCAACACATTGACTTAAACATATATATGAAGTCATTAATAACATTAATTCACACATGTGTAACAAAACAAGACAAGGATAAAAAAAAAACACCAACATGTAACACCGCTGGCTTTCTCTTGCAAATGAGACATGTAAAAAAAAATCTTGAACATCAGCAATGTCCTTTAAATATACGGAAACACATGGCTACTGTTTGTATCATTCAAATATGTAAAGCTTTGAACACATCAGCATTTAGTCAAACTGCTGATTCATGTTTACACATCACATTTTCTATCTCAGATTTCACCTTTTGTGTCGATTCATCTGAGACAGCATACTGATTATTATTGTTTAGAATGTATTCATAGAAACTCCCAAGCACCATGGAGTTTCTAAAAGAAAACCATCAACTCATCAATAATAATGAAGAGGATACATCACTGCAGGCTGGTCCCCATACAGTTCTAGACACATGTCAACAGTTGTAAGTCCATCCATGCGTCAACCAAATAATAGACTTTTCTGCATGAACCGCTTAAATCACAGACATTCAAAAACGAAACAATGGGTCATGGTTTACTTAAAGACCCACCACGTCATGTGTATTTTCCCTCTAAAAGATTTCTTACCAGAGAGGGAGAACACGTGATAACTGTGATTTTTACTCATGAACTTGGTGGGTCTTTAACATCTGACAGCACTGGGGTGCCTGAGAATGCAGGGACACAAATGGCGCACAAAAAGGAGTCTAGGGCAGATTCAGCGAATGAAAACATTATGGTATCTTTCCTCTTCTCATCAACTTTCATTTGGCACTTTATGTATAATGCAATAACACCCTTTGTATCATGACAGAAAAACAACAAACATATGAACAAAAAGGGCCCTATCTTCTAAATTTGTTTAACGATTACCAATCTCTAAACTTTCTTGACAGGTTAGCAGGGTTCCTGAAAACGTACAAACCATGCGTATTTACGCATCAGAATCATCACTTAGAATTTCAAACCATGAGTAAGAATTACCCTTTAAACACCATAAGCAAGGGGTGAGATTACTCTTTACATTGGTGCATTGGAATAATCTCAGCATTAGCAAATACATAATCAATCAGCGCTAGAGTGGTGAGAGTGTGGTAAAGCCTCATGTGTGCAGGCCCACGCAACAAATATCCTGACAGCCATAACCAACTGCAACTTACATCATCCTGCAAAAAAAAGAAGCCAAATATTGGCAATGCTTTACCTGACAAATGTTATCTGAATGCTACATGAATGTTAGGGGATGGGACACTCTCCAGAGTTATTGTTCTTGCGTTTCCCTAGAGTTTCTCCAGAGTTATTGTTCTTTGAAATTGTTTTGTTATTGTTAGGGTGATGCAAAGGGATGGAATATATTGGGCGTGTGACATCGTGTCATCAGATCCCATTCCTGAAACCCTATAAAAACAAACTGTATCACAAAAGGACTCCATGTAATCACCCTGTCATAAGTTTGGGATAAACCAATTAGGGCAATGTTATGAATTTCTTATAGCCATTGAGCATCTGTCCCATTATATACCCTCTCCTGAAACCACCGTTGACACACTAAATATCTAAACTAAATTAAGATCAGGACACTCACAAACCATCTTCATTATCAAGGAATCAACATAATTTGTTGTTGTTGTTGTTCTAAATCAATCACCCAAACTACTTTCATTATCAAGGGATGAACACAATTTTTTGTTTCTAAATCAATCACAATCTAATTATTGATTCACAAAATGATTACTACATGACAAAACCTTTGTGAAAACATTTGAAACATTTAATTATGATATAGCCAAACGGCAAAACAAACACACACACACAAAACCAAACACACAGCACCTCCTCGACCTCAACGCATATGAACAAGATAGTCACATTCCAAAAAGAAATATGACAAAAACAAATATACTATGCAGTACAAAAAAAGTCACACACAAAAATCATAACACAAGAATATTTTGACTGGACATTAGGACTTAATTACAGGAATCATTATGGCAGATTAAAACAAGTCATTACTGATAATATAAGGACACCCACTACTCTTAATAAGTGGGAACAAGATTTGTTTTTAATATACATTAATTTCATTTTACATCTTGCATTGGTACATGTGATGACGCAAATGTTTGCCTGAGGTTTTGTATTAACTCAAAATCTATCCTCCAGTTTAAGAGCATAATTTCTTGTGGGTGAAATTTTTTTTCAGACTGACCACTGCCTGAACCTGCATCAAACTGCCTGAATTCCTGCACTTCATGGAAGCCCACATACACCCAAGTACATGTAACTGTTAATAATATATTAAAAAAAATCCAATGAAAATAAAATCATCTTCGAATTCAGGTAGAGAACAAGCATTTAAGGATGGTTATGATTAAGTCTGCTTCACCAAAAGTCAGTTATATAAATGCCATTTTTGCAACCAAGTGTGTCACTTGCATCAGGATTAATAAAAGCTGATTTTCTAACATTGACTTCAATGCATTCTACCACTAGCCATAGTTTGCAGCCAACACAAAGTTATCAATATTATGTCAAGGTTTCAGGATTTTGTCGATGAAATGATTTCACACAAAACTGAAGTACATCACTTCACTTCATTACTACTACTTCACTACTGTACTACAACATTAACAAACAAAACAAACTCTTCACAATGTGTCCCATTCATGAACATGTAATGCAAAATGCCATACATTGCATGCACCATCAAATCTTCCTCTCGCTTTCAGGGGAAAAAATTATAGCTTAAAGCATCTCTTACAATCAAAGTTTATTCTTACTTTGGGAGTTAACCTGCTTGAGAACTATCTAGAATAGATAACAATTCACACAAATAACAATTAAGTGTCAAGTACTCACTTGAATGAATTATACAAATGCTGATGTTGGTTGTTTGCTTTAGAATAAAGTTCAAAAGTTACCGACGACTCATTTTCGTAACACATGCTCATGCCATGCTACATGAGCATGTTGAACCTCTAATCCCAATACAGTATAACAGCACTGAAATCGGTTGGACAATGGCATATAATAGAAATGTAAAACAATCAAATAAAGCAAAATTATGATCAGGAACAAAAGGCAGCCAGCCAGCCATTATAAAAGAACAAAAACTTCAATCTAATAAATTTCAAAGCATAATCACAATCATCATAGACACGCAACAGGAAATGCTTTTCCAAACCACCAGTTTCCTGCACAGTTACTTTGAAACCTAAATATGTATGCAAAAATAATCTTTTTTTTGTTTTGTAAGACGTTCATTTTTGTTAAACAAGCATAAAGAACTTAAAAAGCCTATGCACAATAAATGCTGAACATGAATATTTTAACCCAATCAAATTACCAGTAAAACAGTTGGACAAGAAAGATAGGAGAAAACTGAATCTGCAGCTGCACTAAAAACAAACAGACAAAAAAAGCACTAAAATCCCATTCCACCCCAATTAATTCTCCCTTCTCCAGATTGTTCCAATTTCTTAACTCTTCTAGCGCCATGTATTTTTTTATGTTCTTGACTGTTCGTTGCAGCTCAACCGACAAGAGGGGAGTAACTTTTTTTTTAGAGTGCGCATTGATTGATTTAACGGAAAACATCACTGACATAAGCTCTGAAATTAGGCAAACACACGGCAGGGTACTTGGCAGTGAATGTCTTTGCATTTGGTGGGAGTGTAGAGTGATGTACTGGGCAAATGTATGGTGCTAGAAGAGCTAAAAGTAAACAAAATGGGGAAAATTGACGTGATTATGTACAACCACAAGCTTTCTGTTAGCTGTACAGGAGGCCATTATGAGATTCTAATAGTTGTTTAAGTAAAAGAGAGTTCCAAACAGACAAGGCACAGAATATTAGAATACATGACTGGGTAATTCACAAACTAATACCAGTAACTTGTTAATCAAATATGAGGTGATACTTCTCTTGGACTGTATGCAAAGAGCAGACAACTATTGAATCAAAGCACTTGACTGAACGCAACTTAATGCTAACATTATTTGTTATCAATTTATGACATAACACTGGGTTGGGGTTTGTTACTTGGTTTCTGAATTCCTTTCAAAACTTTTCTAAAACAGTTTTGCTTGGGGTTTAAAAGGCAAGCAGACAAGGTAAGTTAAACTATCAATGCATTTCACCAAATCTAAAAGAATAACTTTTATGTTGCAAAAAGTAATCAAAAATGAAAATGACCCTTTCTCATTCATTTACATAACCTGACTTTCAATGTAAAAAAATCACAAACACACAACCAACAGCAACGGTATCCACAATATGCAGAAATACTTGCACTTTGTTCAAAACTTTTAATCTCTAACTTCTACACAAAGGAAACTTAACTTTTTATATTAAAAGAAAATGTACAAATAATCTAAAGATAATGCATATGCTGTCAGTTAATATCAATAGGGTCAAAAGATGAAATAAAATAAACCAGATAACTCGAAAGAGCTGAATGCAAGTAATTTTGTATATTCATCACAGGTCCTCCCCCCCCCCCCCCTTTTCTTCTTTAAAACAAAAAAGGGGTGGGCTTAATTGCCTATAGCAGATGCATGTCCACAAACACACCCTCATCGAAACAAATTCCCTTTTGTAAAACAGGGGAACGAAGCTTAATGATGAAAGAGACAATCTTTTCACAGAAAAACATTTCATATTTATCTTCTTTGTAGGGAATAAATCAAAGAGGTGAATAATTTACATTCCTTTCAATGCTTTCTTTCTAACAGCTGATTCATTACATACCATAAAAGTGACAAGAAACTAATTGTTTTTGCACTCATAAATTGTCAATTCATCATTTACTATTAGAATGTCCAATATTGCTCTCCAAGTACGGTACCGAATATTCAATACAGACTTTTTAAAATAAATATAATAACACCAAGGATATTTTAACTGACGCAGAAATTGATATTACTTTAATAGCAAAATTAATGCTGTCCACGCCTATTGGAAGTTTACAATAGATTTGTTTTCACATATGTATGTTTATTCATTTACATGTATTATTTTTTAAATAATTTGTTAAATTTTTGCATGCTGTCTAAAATCACTATTGATGTGAAAAGACATTAAATTAGATTTTGTTTTGTTTTTATAAAAGTGACAACTGTTCCATTATTTAACATCTTCTCACTGGGATTCTGTTTGGTTCCCATTTCTTCCTCCTTTGCTGTCATTCCTCACGTCTATGTCCGATTTGACAAAAAGGCTTCAACTGACAATAATACCAAATCATAATAACATATCAAAGGGTGCCCGCAGAAAGTCAGATCTCTTAAAAGAAAAATAAGACTGAAATTGGACTTTCTCAGGTCCCCTTTGACATGCTTGTGATCATATCATTGTCATTTGAAGCCTTAGGACAAAGAAACAATGAGGAATGATAGCTAAGGAGGAAAACATGGGGAACAACCAGAATTTATTTGTAATTGCTACCCCCCCCCCCCCCCCCCTCCTTTATGCCGAGCAATTACGAAATATGTACAGTTGCTTGTAACAATACAAGCTCTTTCAAGGACTATTTTATCAGTTATTTGCAAATACTTACAAATACAAATTACAAATACTTACCAAGAACTGATTTTCTCGCTCTCCAATATATTTACACACACACACACACAGTCATATATCCACACAAAAAAGAGAGTCAGCTGATTGAGTGGGGGGATAACAACAAGTGGGCAGAGGTAAAGGTGTTAAGGCCACACAGACTAGAACAGTGCCACACACCTGGCAGCTCACATGGCAACTTATGACCGCCATAAGGCTGTGTGCACATTTACAACAATTCTTTACAAAAACCCATCAGCAAAACAAAATCTGGAAGTAAGAAATATGAAGGAGTGTGCACATTACATGCGGAAAACCATCCGCTTATTTCCTTTCTTTTATACTTTATTTGCGGATGGGTTTCCGTAGGGAAGTTTTCACAAACGTGCACACAGCCTGAAACAGTTCGCATGGCAACTTACGACCACCATAAAACACACGTACAGTTTGTAACTGGAACTCAGCACAACGGATTTGCTCAAACTGCTTTGGATCCCCCTCAAGCAGTGGACGTCTTGGTGCTCGGTCATTACCCTGTATCAGTCCATGCATCACCAGATAGCCACTACTCCTCGGAGTTTACCATGGTGGAGAAATGGCAGCCTTGTTAGGAGATTCACTCTCTCATTCTCGCAGCCGAAGCAGTTCCCCCGAGTTTGTGTCAATGCTGAAACCACAGAAGTCATTATAGATAAATGGTGCCAAAGTCACATCAGTGTGTTTTATGTTCATATAATGTTTCTAAAGAGAGCCTGTTATGTGTAAGCATTGTTTCACATGACTTTGTCGTAAATGTTCATCTCAAACCAGACAATTAGAACACACTTGTTAAAAACTTGAGATGATCACAAAAAGTTCTATGTAGGTTATGCTACAAAAAATAGTAATTTCACTTCGTTTTCAAAACACACAAAAACTAATAGAAGACATGCGCTTCAACTGAGTACATTTACTTTTGTAAAAAGATTTTGGTTGGTATAAAAAAGAAGAACTTCAAATACTGTCATCTCAGATCTTGCTCAAATAACAAAACAATACTTCCATAAGAAACCTAAGTCGAAAAGATAGGCATTACAGTTCTATCACCTTACCAATCTACTAGGTCTGCTCCCATGATGTCATGTATGTGATAAGAGATTCCTAACCGCGCCACTTTAGGCCACTGCTTTTGTTCCAGGTCCTGAGAGGAAAAGGCAGAAAACATTTCAGGTGATAAAACATTGCTTAATACTGGGGCTGTGCCGGTCAGGGTTAATCCTCGGGGGCCGCTACGGTAGCCGGATTGGCCTGACCGGAGCCACGTAATGCTGGGGAGATCTTTTTTTTTTTAAATTTCTTTATTTTCTGTTGATTTTTTAGTTCTGTTGATTTTTATTCCTGCTGCAACGCATAATTCTGTATAAGTGTCCGGAGGGACAGCTCAGAGTCATATATCAGAATAGAATGCGCAACATTTCAGTATCATTTTACCTGAAATTTCAGCATTTTATTGGAAAAATAAACAGGTCCGATTTCACTCATCTAATTTCTCCCTGTCAGAGTGATTGAAGAAGAAGAAGAATTCATCTGATTGACTTCAGATCTAATCAACAACACAGATCCTTTGATTTTGAAAATTACAGCAAAACCTAGAGAGTATGCAGGTCTGATGATGAAATAAATACCGTATCTACAATAACTTAGCAACTGACTGGCTTCAGACCTAACCGACAGCGCAAAAGACCTTTGATCAGGACTGAACTGGTCGTGCCATTTTTCTACAGTTTCACCTTCTACTGACTGACTGTGACTGAACTGCTCTTTCCCACATAACACTAATGTGTGGCCTCTCTTCCCACCACCATCAAACTCACCGTTCTGAGGATTTCTTTGTACTTGGATTTCCTGATCATGGTGAGGAGTGCTTTCCTGCCGCGGGTGAAGCTCTTCATGAAGAGGCCCGCGTTGGGTATGGAGAGCCACCAGCTGCCCACCTCCCTCACCGTCAGTATGGACGCCTTCACCAGATGCCTGGTTCACGTTCATTGGAAGGGGTTGATTCATGACATGTCGTCATGCGGAAAACATAGAGACGCAAGTCGAAAGACGTTACTTCAATTGAGGAATGGAAAACTCAATATTTTGGTCATTTCAGGTCAAATTACCGTAAAAACTGGACTATAAGACGCACTTGTACATAAGCCGCATCCCTTAAATTGACAAAATATTAGCATAGCTGCCAACCTTTGAGAAGCAAAATAAGGAATCTGGTGGGTTCGGGAGGGGGGCTTGCGCCCCTTCTGAGAAAGCGGGGGTCAGGGGGCTGTGCCCCCTGAAGCTGAAGCATTTTTTATACTTTTATAAGCAAACTCGTCATCTCCTGACAAGATAACATAGTTTTATAAAACAAGCTAAATTGCATTCATGAATACTCAAAACACACACACACATGACCATGTAACAACTAACACACACATAAACACATACACAGAGATAATAGTACCCAGTATATTTTTGTCCACCCCATCATTACATACTGGATAAAACAATGTTTATATTACCTACTCACAATATACTGGAGGGGGGGGGGAGACGGAGAAGGGGGGAGATTGACCCCAAGTCCAGAGACTGGCAATAATTGGTTCAAAAAGCTAATACCCAATGTGTGAGAGAGAGAGAGAGAGAGAGAGAGAGAGAGAGAGAGAGAGAGAGAGAGAGAGAGAGAGAGAGAGAGAGAGAGAGAGAGAGAGAGAGAGAGAGAGAGAGAGAGAGAGAGAGAGAGAGAGAGAGAGAGAGAGAGAGAGAGAGAGAGAGAGAGAGAGAGAGAGAGAGAGAGAGAGAGAGAGAGAGAGAGAGAGAGAGAGAGAGAGAGAGAGAGAGAGAGAGAGAGAGAGAGAGAGAGAGAGAGAGAGAGAGAGAGAGAGAGAGAGAGAGAGAGAGGGGGGGAGAGAGAGAGAGAGAGAGAGAGAGAGAGACTGGCATTGTAATCATTACATTTATTATAAGAGAAATGGAAAAATATGTGACATTTCTTTTCTTTTCAATAAACAAACACTCTTTCAAAATAAATGCCTACCTCTACATTGATTGAACTGTTGTCCGTTTTGGAAGAGAAACATTACGCTATCGAAGGCGTCTTCTTCACAGCGGGAGACTTCTACTTTCCGACTTTCGTATTCGGACTCTTAGTCTTATGCTTGTCCGTCTACTCACGCTAGGTGATGTCACTTCAATCACCGTGCGAAATTTTGAAATCATTCCGACATACTGTGCAGACGGCATACCATTTTTATTTCCGCCTTGTCAAGACTCGTAAATATACGGAAAATTCTTCTTATATCGGGGAACAAACTTCTGGTAGGCCCGACTTTTCGACTGCACGCTTTTCTTTGACGCCATCTTGGCCAGAAAAGAAAAGTTTTCACGCATGCGCAGAATATTGTTTTCGGGTCGGAAAAGATGGATCGACATTGGAAACCTGCACGCACGTCGACTCAACTCGATTTTAAGCGCTTTTTTTTTTTTTTTAAATTTTGGAATACAGAATTTTTTTCTTTAAATCGGAAAAGCAGAATCGCGGCCAGAAAACGGAAAAATTCCGGGAAAAAAGGAATGGTTGGCAGCTATGTATTAGGTATTTATTCACATATAAGCCACACCAGTTTATAAGCTGCAGAGAAAAATGTATGTGCACAAACCAACACAAACATAGAAATTATCCTATCAGAACATGAGTATTTAATGTTTTCAGACACTTTAAACTGAGATTTCAATCTATTGATTACCCAAACCAGTTTAGAGTCTAAAGAAGCTCAAAATAGGCTGAAGAATGTGGTCAGAAACAGATTTAATCATACTGATAAATGTAGAATGGAAAGAAATCCACTGATAAGCCGCATCAGCCTATAAGCCGCATGGGCCAAAGTTGAGGAAAGAAGTAGCGGCTTATAGTCCGCATTTTACGGTATGTCATATTTTGTTAATTTCAATCAATCAATCAAATCATTTATTGTCATTTTAAAACAGCATAAAAGGAAATTTTGCTGCTGTCACAAGACAAACAAACAACAAAACTTAGCATCCTCATATGTGTTTTCTCTGTGCAAATTGTTGTTTTACAGCTTTGTTAGATGATGCAGCTTGTCTTGATCAACTGGTAAGTCCAACACATTGAAGTTGACCAATTTTGACTTATGTCTCTATGTCTTGCGCACAGATATAATAGTTGAGGTTACATATTGAATGAAAGAGAGGGTAATACTAAGAGAGAGAAACAGAGAAAGAAATAAAACACAGGAAAGAAAAAAGAAAGAAAATATTTTTTCCATATGATATGATATGATATGTATGATAGAGTGAGAAAGACAAAGAGAGAGACAGAAAGAGAGAGAGTGTGTGTGTGTTTGTGTTTCGGTGTGTGTGTGTGTGTGTGTCTGAGACCGAAGTTCTTTCTACTTTGAAAGAAATGCATTTTAAATCATGTGATCTTGACCCCATCCCAGCCTCTCTTTTCTCACAAATCTATCAACACCTTATGCCATCAATCACCAACATCATCAATTCTTCTTTAGTTTCAGGTGTGTTTCCTTCTGCTTTCAAAACCGCTCTTGTAAGGCCCCTTCTCAAGAAGAACAATCTGGATCCTAATAATCTGAAAAACTACAGACCTGTATCTAACCTCCCTTTTCTCTCCAAACTCCTTGAGAAGACTCCTGAAACAACTTAACGATCATCTATCCTCAAACAATCTTCATCATCCTTATCAGTCTGCCTATAGAACCAACCACAGTACAGAAACAGCCCTTGTTCAAATCGTCAATGACCTCCTACTTGCTTCTGATGCTGGTCAAATCTCTCTTTTGACACTTCTTGATCTCTCTGCTGCCTTTGATACCATAGACCACTCCATTCTTCTGTCTCGTCTTGAACATACTTTTGGAATTAAGGGCCCTGCTTTCTTGGTTTTCCTCTTACCTTTCTGATCGTTTTCAATCAGTTCTGGTCAATGGTCGTCAGTCTGAACAGGTTAGGCTTTCTTGTGGAGTCCCCCAGGGGTCTGTGCTTGGTCCTGTCTTGTTTACTTTGTATACGTCACCTCTTGCCAATGTCATCGATCAGCACGACATGAAACATCACTTCTATGCAGATGACTCACAACTCCAAAACAGTACAACCCCTGAAGATCTAGATTCCATTCTTACAGAAAGTAACAACTGCTATATTGATATTCAAAATTGGATGGTTCAAAATAAACTTCAATTAAATGGTGAAAAAACCGAAGCAATGCTTGTAGGGACAAAAACAAACTAGCCTCTGTTTCCATAGAGTCAATCCAACTGGGTAACAATATCATTCCCCTCTCAGACTCAGTCAAAAACTTAGGTGTCACTTTGGACAATACTCTTTCCATGCAGAGTTTCCTGACTCAGACCTGTCAGTCCTGCTACTATCAAATTCGTTGCATTGGCTATATTCGTAAATACCTCTCAGATGAAGCCACAGCAAAGCTTGTTACTTCCCTCATCCTATCTCGTATTGACTACTGTAATGCTCTCCTTTCTGGCCTATCAGTCTCTTCTCTATCTTGTCTCCAGCGTATTCAAAACACAGCTGCTCGTCTTGTCCTTAGGAAGAAAAAGTTCGATCATGTTAGCCCTCTTCTGCGTTCTTTGCACTGGCTTCCTGTCGCAGACAGAATTGAGTATAAATTAAACACACTTTGCTATAAATCTATTCATAAAGCTGCTCCATCTTACCTCTGTGACAATATTTCCATCTATACGCCAGCTCGCACTTTACGTTCAGTTTCTGACCCTCTTTCTCTCCAGATCCCTAGGTATAAGCTTTCAACTGTTGGTCGGCGCTCTTTTGCTGTCTCAGGACCGACCTCCTGGAACAAACTTCCGCTCTCCCTCCGTCAGCGACCGACTCTCTCTGCTTTCAAAGCTAACCTCAAAACCCACCTGTTCCCCCGTCATTAAAGCTCCTCTCTCTTTATCTTCTCTCTCTTGCCATTAGGTCTGTTTCTGCTATATTCCATTTATGTTATCTGTGTGTGTGTTCGCGTTGTGTATTGCGTTTGTGTTTGAATGCGCTTTGAATGCTAACGTGTGTGTGCGCTTTGATTTGATTTCTATCAAGATTCAGCGCCGTATAAATACTGTATGTTGTTGTTGTTGTGTGTGTGTGCATGAGCGTGCGTGTGTGTGTTTCGGTATAATATGAAAAAGAACGCAATTATATAATTTTGTTGTCTTCTCTGAACAGGCAAGAAAATCATGACTAAAGGACATAATTGCACATTCACATTTTTGTAAGAGCTTTTGTATTTAGGTTTATACTTGATATCCACTCTCAACTCTAGCTTGGATCGCTTAATTTAATAAGCATACTCTTCTTCTTCTTTTTGCATTCGCAGGCCATATGACCATAATGATTTTCAATTTTCACTGGTCTCCCTGCTGCATTCGGCCGACACATTCCAATTTTGGAGGAACCCAAAGGAGAAAATTATTTGGAAGATTATTTTTGGAAAAAAGGCAGGAGAATGGGCTAATATGTCAGAAAAAGAGTAGATGACAGAAAGCAAAGGGATTTACTCACGTGATTTCAGCATCAGAAAAGCCGTAGATTTTTACCAGGGTATCTTTGTCAAAACTAACATCTGTACTTTGGTCAAGAAAATATCTTGTGACTTTGCCTGAAACAGATATGGACATCAATCAACAAATGTGATGTGTGTGTGTCACTGTGTGTACTCTGTGTGTGTGTGTCACTGTGTGTGTGTGCGTGTGTGTGTGTGCGTGCGTGTGTGTGCGTGTGCGTGCGTGCGTGTGTGTGTGTGTGAAACAGAGAAAGAGTTAAATGTATAGATGCAAGTGAACGCTTAAATGCCAGAGTTAGAGTACATGCATAAGTTTGTACACATGTGGTGCAAATATGAGCAGAACTTATATGTGTAAGCCTGCATGTGCATATGTTGTTGTTGTTGGCTTACGCTGGCTAAAAGACTCCAGGGATCATCCCAACAGTAGAAGTACTTGAATACTATGGTACAAGTGCATACAAATGAGAACATTACGTGTGTGACTGTTTTTGATTACCCCGCCATGTGGGCAGCCACACTCTGTCTTTGGGGGATATGTGCATTTTGCTTTAATGAATTTAATGTGATATTGTTTTGTTTATTTCTTTGTTTCAGAAACGCAGATTTTTGTAACCTTAACAAATCATTACAGAATTTTCACACTTAACCCTTTCACCGCCAGCCATTCTTTGGCCAAAATTATCCAATAAAATTAGATGGGTAAAGAAGAGATTTTGCCTGAAATATTGGGGATTCCTTTACTACATGTTTATAAAAAAAAAGGTCTATCCTTAACTCCCAAAATCAAGAACACAAAAATCATTGGATAACAGACCCTGAATTCAAGGTTTTTAATGACATAGGTGTTCAATCATTGTGGGGCAAAAATGCGACGTTGGCGGCAAAATGGTTAACAACAAAAAGGAGATTAAGCTGTTGGGACTATAAAAAAAAAATTGGAGAGAAAAAAAATCGTTTGTGTACCGACAATGAGGCTGTCCATCTTGAGGTCGGCCATGATTTGAACAACATGTCTGCGGTAGTCGTCAGAGAACACTACGCTGAGACTGCTGGCATCAGGCCCCAGCTTGAACACCTTGATTTCCCTGTTGGATCGCAGTTCATTCTGCACACACACAACAGCATTTACAATCTCAAGTTCTCTGTGACAGATCTTTCTAAGCACACAAAACATGCTACATTTATTTTCCACTCCACCATCATTGCATCCTTCATTCATTGTGACACTCTCTTCATTTTAGCACTGCTTTCTTCTTCTACTTCTCTGTTCCCAGGCCATATGGCCGTAATGGGTAAGGTACGTATGTGTCCGGTTTTCAGTTTTCACTGGTCTCCCCGCTGCGTACAGCCGACACATTCCAATTTTGGAGGAGCTCAAAGGAGAAAAATTATTTGGAAGACTTTTTTTTTTAAAGGCAGGAGAATGGGCCAATAAGTCAAAAAGATGGTAGATAATAGAAAGCAAAGGGAAAAGGCAAAGTCAAAGAGAGTGGCAGATTAGAGGAAGTTACAAGCACAGAACTTCCAGAAGGAGGGGGAACTATTTTTACGAAAGACCCCCTGGTATCCCCATGGGGAGAGACTCGTGGAGGGGGCGGGGTCATCCAGCTCTCCGTATGGAGGCACGAGGCATCCACCCACTGCCCTTATCACTGCCTTATTCGGTGCCACCAATCCAAATCTATGATTCATCCACAGGCGATAGAGAACGTCTGAGCATGGATTAAGGATTATGGATGAATTTATTTACTGGTACTTGCCCCAAAGTTCCATTGTTGCTGTTGTTGTCTTAAAGCTTAAGTTATTTGGGGTAGAAGTCCTATCATTGCCCCTGCAAGAACTGATTCATGCCAATCATTAAGTCAACAGATATTTTAAAATAAAGTCAAATATTTCAGCTCACTGAACCAACCAATTTTTACATAAAACACAAACTCCTCACTTCCATTTCTAAGACTGCATACCTATTTTCACACAGAACACAGATGTCATACTGTATTTGTTTTTACATATCTCGTCTATTTTTATGAAAGATGAAAACTTTTCAGTCTCTACACTATGGACCTATTTTTCATTCATTCATTCATCACCAAGCACATATTCTTCATTTCACACATTCAATGCCAGTTTTTACACACACACCATTTGGTACATTACAAACCTGTTTTTACACAATGCACAAACTTCTCATTTCCTCAAGACCTAATTTTACGCATAGCATAAACTTCTCATCCCCCATAACTTCTCTAAAAACTTCAGCAATTTTTGTTGTTGTAATTACCCAAGCAAAGCAATAACAGAACCATTGCTATCTTTTGATTAAAAGACAATGCTTGATTAAGATCAGGGCCTGGGAGTTGTTCGGATTAACAGTGAGAACTGACCAACTGCCTGTCCACCAAGGAGCGGTTCTTCACGATGCTGTACAGCTGATGCTTCAACAGAACGGGGGGCAGGCGATGCTCAAACTTCTCCACCGGGAACAGACCTCGCAGGAACAGGAGGGCTGTCCGCGTGTCACTGGCACTGTCTGTAAGGAAACGTAAGCATATGGACAACACCCCCCACAGTGATACATCAATTACAATAAGAATTATAGACCCATAGGCTGAGTAGTTGTGGATCTTACGATAGTTCTACTTGAAGTGGCAGGTCTATTTTTGTCTTTAGGGAGGTACCCATTCACAGTGGCTCTACGACTAAGTAATTATCATCATCAAATCAATCCCCACCATGGCTTAAGTCTGTGTCAGACCAATTGACATAGGCTAGAACACCAAGGCTATATCAAAATGTTGTTATGCTCTGCATAGTTATGCAGGGATTGTCTTTAGCCATGACAAGCTCCTAGCATAACATCATGTCTCTAAAATCCTCCGAAGTCGGACTGTGGCTGCCCACGTGGGGGGTAATAAAAAACGGTCACACACATAATGTTCTGATCCCTAGCTGGTGCATTTGTACCATAGTGTTCAAGTGCTTTGGCTGTTGGGATGATCCCTGGAGTCTTTTAGCCAGGGTACAACAACAACAAATCAATCCAGGGCACATTTGGTGGTATTTTGAGAAAGCACAACCAAACATGCATAACTGAACAGAGGCCAAGTGGCTCAACAGCAGTGCAGTGTCTCCTCTAAGGGGCTGCTTCATATCCTGACACTGTTTCCTGTGGATTGCCATGATGAAGTTCCAACAAGAGAGCATCCACATCCATTGATGAAAAACAAATGTTCAATTGCTGTACAATACCACCAAGTGAGATTAAAGATAAAACCAAAAGAAACTTTTTTTTTAAAATGGAAAGGGCAAAGCCTTATTTCAAACATGACCATTCACTTGCAGACTGAATGAATCATTGTGCTATGGATACTGAGGACAAAACAAAAAACTATAGTTATCTAGATTTACATTTGCACTAAATGTATTTATATGGTTGAGAGATTCACTGAAACTACCTGGACAAAAACCAAACCAAACCATGCATCAACCCTCAAAACACACATGGTGACCTCACTTTCAGTTTCCGATCCAGTCCATGCCTTGGTGTGCTCGGGTCAAAGTCATGGGGATCAGTGTGTTCTGGGGGGCTGTCATGGTGGCGCCCTCGGAGGAGGACCTCACTCACACTGGCTCCACGACTAAGAGAATAGTGTCATCAGTAGGGGGCTTAGTAGGTGGTGTCTTGAACAGGCTCTACTGAACTCCACCGAAGTGACGCAGCAGCAGTGCAGTGTCTCCTCGGCTGGTTGCCTCCTGACACCCTAAGAAAGATTTGCTCCTCTTGGACTGCTGGTCTCGGATTCTGCAACCTGAACGTGCGGAGGTGTGGCTGCGAATTGGGACTTGGAATGAGCGGTGTGGGAGCAACGCCACTGTACGGCCCAGAAGATGGGACAGCAAAAACACACACAAAAAACAACAAAAAACATCAAAACACAAGCGAAATAGCTTTCCATCTTTTTGACTTTTGAGCTGGATTCTGAGAGAATCAGAACTATCAATAAATACCCTCCGAAGTCAGAGTGTGTGTGCCCATGTGGCTGGGTGGTCGGAAACAGTCATATACGCAGAGCTTCAGATTGAAAAATTCATGAGTCATAAAACTCATATGACCCCTGTTTACAGAAAATGATGGGTCATTTTCCAAAATAATGGGCCAATTATGCATCACTGCAGTATTACACTTAAATTCTATTGCAGACTTCATGGGACAGATGACCCCTTGATGCACAACACGAGGGGTCAAATCACCTTAAATGCGGGTCAATGACCCAGGCCCGCTGACAATCTGAAGCTCTGCATATGTAATGCTCTTATCCCTAGCTGGTGCATTTGTACCATAGTGTTCAAGTGCTTCAGCTGTTGGGATGATCCATAGTCTTTTACCCAGGGTACGACAACAACAACAACCAATAAATAAGTGTACAGACCTACTAGACCATTGGTTTCCTGTGAACTAGCATCTCCATTGGCTTGGCTGGCTGAAGCACTGGATACACATCTGCGCTTGGACCGAAAAAGCTCAGGGACTTGAGATCTTTTACGACTCATGGCTGACTGTAGAGTGAAATTACAAATACATGTATCATAAAAACATTCAAAGGGAATATATAGAAAATTATCGATATACCCCAAAATAGCATAGTTATATTTCACAACAATAAATCTTTTAATCAAGAAGCAATATTCATGACTACAGAGCAATTTTCCATACAATTTTGTATTGACAGAGAGAGGGATCTGTACGCATTAAAAAAAAGATAAATCACATACACTGATACAGTAAGACAGAAACAAATACATGTTGTATGTCATCTGAGCATTGTTGAATGTGTGGATCTTTGATATTTTACAAAACATTTTGTTGCCAATTTCATTTGAATTTTTTTAAGCATTCTTGGAATTTTTGTCCTTTTGTTTGTTGATTTTAACTACTTTTCTAACCTAACCCTAATCGTTTTTTTAACAGAAACAATTTTCTTCTTCTTCTTCCCGTTAGGCAGCCAATTTCAGCAAGTTGAACTTGAAGAACTTTTTTTTTCAAAATATAGTTTTTGCTTCTTTACCAGTGACTGTTTTGCTATGTACACATCATTTTGTCAAGAAACAAACAAACAAAAGAACAACAACAAAACTGTGGGCTTTGAAGTTTGATCCTTTGATCAACCAAAGTGCTTACTCAGTTACTGCAAGAGGTAAGGAAGAACTGATCTCTTTCCAAACCTTAACTGCTTGCTGCTAAAAGGAATTTTTTCTCTTTAACAAATTTAACTTTAATCTATTTTTTTATGTCATCATTACCAAATGCTAGTTTTTAATCACTTTTCTATTGTGAAAGTTACTTTTGAGGTACTCCTCGGGGTTGAGGTTTATTGATCAAAATGAGAGATATAGTTAAATTATTTTATGCCTAATAAAAATTATTCTTTTAAAGACAACCTTTGGGTACATTGCAAACACTTTGATTGTCTGTCCTTTCCTTTTCATATCTAGCAACCAGTCACTTTTGATTATTATGTCGCTGTAAACGTTTGGAGGATCTGCGGGAATGTGCTAGACAACAAACATTTCCTTCCATCCTGCAAGGCAAGTTATAGAAAGTTCTCCTATTCCCCCTGGACCATCGGAGATTGGAACTCCCTCCCCCCTGAGGCAGTAACATCAGCCTCAGTGGGGGGCTTCAAATCCCGGATCTAAGAAACAATACCCCCCCCCCCTCCCCCCCAATCCAAACCCTCCCTCCACACAACCACGCATCCTCATGATCCTGTGCCCATCACCTTCTCCCACTGTCCCCATTCCCCTCTAAATTCCCATCCATATCAATGCCGATCATCAGTTTTTGCCTGACAGAAGTCCCCACGTTTATACCAACAGAACCATCAAATTGATGATGGTGGTTGGGAAGAGAGAAGACTATCAACAAGAAGAAAGTGGACAGGAGGGAAAGAAAGAAGAAAATAGAAAACTTGGCCCAGCCAGCCAGGTCTTTGCTGTTTTAATCTGTTGTAAAAAAAAATCATTCAACTCAAGTTTCAACAGACTACACTACGTAGGCCTTAAGTCTAAACCGGTTAGGTCAGGTTCTGTTCTTTCCGATTTGTAGAATCATGTCATGCGACATGTGTGTTACACTGTGTGACTGTAGACTGTAGAGTGTAGTGTACTGTAATGTGTTCAGCAAGAGTGGTCCAAATGTGTTCATTTAAAAAACTCAAAATGGCATAGTTATAGGGTTTAAACAAAACATATAAAAAGAAAATTGCATGCTGGATCTCTGTTCCATAATTGATATCGATGACGAGGCACAGTAAAACAGTTTTAAGCTCTTAATCTCTTCTTTTTTACCTTTAGCTAGTTAGTTAGCAAGCCACAACTCCCATGTTGGTTGAACTCGAACAACGATTGGTTGATTGCGCCGGGCCTTGCTTTTTCTGCACTTCCGGCATTTTTTGTTTACGCAGAAGAGCGAAAATGCTGTCAGGGACGCTGTAGCTCTGCAACCAGTAGGCATAGTCTAAAAGGATTTTGAGCCAAACTGTGCTTGCTTTTTTTTTGGTTTAAGCTGCCTGTGATTGAGAGGCCAATACAGGAAGCATATAATTGTAGGTGAGGTTTGTATTTATTTATTAATGACATTTCAATTAGGCTAGTAGTAGCACTAGCAGTAGCAGTGACAGTCACAGTCACAGTGTGTAAATATAAATTTATAATCATGTCAGGTCAGGTATTTAGGACATTAGGCCTCGCGGCCTCTTCACTGTCCTGTCATTTTTGTTTGAACTTTTGCACAGCTGAGAGGTTTTTGTATTTTGTTTTCGGCAAATCTGCCTTTTAGTCATGCTCGTATTGTAGTTTTGATATGTTGGTGTATCCACCAAGGAGGTTTTTGAATTGTGTTAGATTCTGTGCTCATTTAATGTGTTATGCATCAGATCAGGTCAGGCTTTCAGGACAACTATCAGGATCAGGGTCAATGAATCGCAGGTGCCACTGCCAGTACTGGCAATAATCGCGACGGAACTAGGAGGGCGCATGTACCTACAGAAAACATAGAAAGAAAAAGACCTATCGCTTGCACTGGGTTAAGAGTAAGACCATTAACCCTTTCACCGCCAGCTATTTTTCATCCAAAATTTTCTCTCAAACTTACCTAGGTAAAGCAAAGTTGGCGTATGCAGTACTGTGAATCCCCCCAATGACATGTATCAAATAAATCCTTTCCTTATCTCCAAAAATTAACACCATAAGGATATTGGATATTGGATAACTGATCCAACTTTCAATGAAAGTTTCATGCCTTTTAGTAGCATGGGTGTTAAATCAGTGTGGTGCTAAAATGTGACATCGGCGGTGAAAGGGTTAAACCCCCAGTTCAGTTGGGAAGGAACAGGCCCCACTTCCAGCAACAAGGGGAGGGGGGATATAATGTTAGTGGTCATTTGGCGCAGGCTCAGATGGAGATCTGATGTATGCAATGATAGAGCCTACGTTGACGTGGCCTCGTTTAACTTGTTCCACTCCGCTGCAGTCCGCCCAAAGAAAGAGCTACGATATTGCTCTGTTCGACATTCTTGGACACAAAATCCATGCGAGTGGTTGATGACCTGTTGTTCGAGGATGTTTGACAGTTTGTGGACTGGAAGCCTTCATATTTGGTGGGTTTGATCCTGCAATGCTTTGTTTTGCTGGAGCGAGAAACTTTTCCGCTGGGAGTGCAGGAATATGGCTCTGAGCTATGGCGGCCTCTTGACGTGTCCTTTCTCTTGATTGTTGTACATTTGTTTTGTATGATTTAGAAATTGGCTCGCTATGGCGCTTTTTGAGCATTCAATGATGCACTAATCATTATACATGTATGTATTTTATGAAAGCAATTTTGGGTTCACTATCAAGGAGGTTCTTCAATTTGTTAATGTTAGGAGTTAGTTCAGTTTGTGCAGGGTCTGTCCAGGCGATTGTTCCAGTACTGAGTGTCTCTTGTTAGTTCTACTGTATTGGGTTAGTATTTTAAGTTCGCTGTTACAGGTTCTCAAATCATTAGATAATTGAATTGAAACAAACATTTGTTAGTTTTGTCAGGGTTATGAAGAATTTTATATATTAAATTTATCAAATCTCCCCTTAATCTTCTGAATTTTAATGATGGTAAGTTTAACTTAACGAAGTCTGTCCCCATATTCCAGATTTTGTATTGACTTTGTAAGTTTGGTTGCTCGCCTTTGTACCCTCTCAATTGCAGTGGATTGTCTTTTGTTAATGTGATGAAAAGGGTTCCAAATTAGATTTCCATACTCAAGATGAGGTCTTATTAGACTTGTACAGAGGTTTAGGAAGACTTCTATATTTAATGTAACAAAACGTCTTCTAATTAAACCCAAAATCCTATTGGTTTTGTTTATTGCTGTCAAGTCCGACACTGACAGTGCGTTACAAATGAAATACAATCAACAATGATAACGCATAAATGATTGCGTGAGTGACAATGCCATGCAGGGTTCACTCAGTAAACAAATTGTGTGTGTGTGTGGATGGGGAGGTGGGGTGTCGTGAATATGTGTACACACGTATATTTGTAATAATCAAATTTTGTTATTACTAGCAATCGCCCCGTGGCAGTTAAGTCCCGTGGCAGTTTTAACCCCATGGCAGTTTTGCCCTGTGGCAGCTATCTCCTCCCTATGCCTACCCCCTCCCCATATTTACTTGCTCGGGGACTTATCTGCCACTCGGTGACACACTTGTTTGCTATTGTGGCTTTCAACAGACAGCCAGTCTCTGTGTTCAACTCCTGTCTTTTTCACACACATCTTGGGAAGGCAGCAATGGCAGTATATGTCTGTGGTACCCTAGATGACAGACGGCATCGCAGACTGTTGTGTTTATTGTAGAACGGCGGGGTACACAGTGTTTTTCGTTATGTTTATGCGGGCAAATATGAACAGACTTTGCTGCTGCCCAACACGTGAACACGTGTTTTTTGATCTCAGCTCACCGCCCGCTGTCCCTGGGCCTAGCCGTGAACATAGCGCGATGGTAGTACCACGGTAAAGTGATCTCCGCTCTTCATTTGTGTTGTTGACTGGTTGGTGACTGGTCCGCTGCAGCAGCGAGGGGTGTGTGGAGAAAGTGTTGATTGAAATTAGCTTTTGTTTTTGGGACCGCGCAAATGTATATCGGGTTATAGCGCGCGTTTATGAACGGATGCTGTTGAAATTTTGCACGACGATAGTCACTATCCCTGGTCACGCATGTTCCAAATCTCCAGTCAATATCGGGTCTGGTTACGCCGCGGTTTGTGAAAACGTTAAGCGGCCTGTCGGCGCCCGTATCTCCGGCATTTCTAAATCGATTCGCTTCCGGGTACATGGATAGTCACCATCACCGGTCATCTTCCTGCCAAATTCGAAGGCAATCGGCCCAGAAACACCGGAGATACGGGCGCCGAGAGGCCGGCGGATGTGCGTTTCGCGCATTTGCCGAACCGCGCAAATGACATGGCCGCCTCGGTTGCCGTTGCCTAGTAGATTAATCTAGGGCTCACAGCAAATTTGAAGCGATTCGGTCGAAAAACGGCGGAGTTATAAAGCCCATTTTGTGTTTCAGACAGACAGACACACACACACACGGACACTTGGCTTTTTACTATATGATTATTCAGTATCCTTTCTTATTCATCTTCAATAATGCATTGTTTAACCATCATAAGTCGTGCTTTGACTCGTTTGAGTTTTTAGGTCAAGAGAGGAAAATGGAGAATTTTGTGCTGTACGATGAGCTGGGCAAAGGGGACCACTCCATCATCTACAAGGGAAGACGGAAAGGCACCATTAGTTTTGTGGCTATTCACTGCATCGACAAATGCAAGCGTCCTGAAGTCACAAACACAGTGAGTTGTTCAACTGGTTTGGTTATTATTTTTACATTCAAGGCCCAGGATATTCAGTGTTTGTATGCGTACAGGGCTCCCATTTGCCCCGCAAAACAAGCGGTCCCAGGGATTCCTTCACTTACAGAATAGAGGGTCCTAAAGGCGGGATAGAGGGTTCCAGTGGCATTGCGAATGCTAAAAATTATTTTTATAGTGCATCCATGGGACCCCCTGTGCATTCTTTTAGAGGGTCCTTTAGAATTTTAGTACTTCATAGACTCCCAAATGGGGAGCCCTGGCATATATCTGTCACACTGTGTGTTTGTGTATATGTGTGTGTGTGTATCTGTGTGTGTATCTGTCACTGTATGTGTGTGTGTGTATGTATGTGTGTTTGCATGTGTGTGTGCTTGAATGCATGCATGCATGTTTATGTGTATGCATGAGCCATATTTCTCTTGTTCTTCTTTTTTCCAACCTGGGTGTTGTTGTTTTTGTTGGGGGGGGAGGGGGGGGGGGGGGTATTTTCCCCCAGTGTAACAAAATCTACCAAAGTTACTTAATCTTTTCTGACAAAACAACCTCCAGGTGCGGATGACCCACGACATCAGCCACCCCAACGTGGTCCAGTTCCACGAGTGGTACGAGACCAGCAACCACCTGTGGCTGGTGGTGGAGCTGTGCACGGGGGGCAGCTTGGCCGACATCCTGGCCCAGGACCACCACCTGCCCGAGACCTCCATCCGCGACTTTGGATTCCACCTGGTCACTGGGCTCCACTACATTCATTCTCTGGGGATCCTCTTTCACGACCTGAAACCCTCAAAGGTTAGGGCTGGTTAGAATTTGGCTACAAGAACTGCTCCTCCCCCCCCCCCCCCCCCCCCCTATCCCTGTACGTAGACGTCTATGCTGAACTTACAACAGGCAACACGTACCCCAGCCTTTCCTATGGGGTACGCTATAGGGGACAGGGGATAGGTAACCGTGGATCTGACATTATGATTCTTTGTCAGGTGTTTAGGTCCACGGATTATGGTCCTTAGCCCTTCACACCAGGTGGTGTTCCATTTGAACTTGAAGGCATTTTGTCAGCGATGGCACGCTCACTCTCGCTTTCTCTCTGTATCTCTCTCTTGCATGAGCAGCAAAAACTAATTATCACTATGCTTTATATTTGATCAAGGGAAAGAAAATAAGCCCCAAGAGTTATCTCCTGCAGGGCCACCAGAAGAGCTCATTAGCATGTGACAACAGTGGGCTGACTAAAACTCACTTATCATTGTCACTGTGACTGAACGGTGGCAAGAAAGTGATGGATATTATGCAGCAGTAGCAGTTGCCACTGTGCATCTGCTAACAAGCACAGTTTCACAAAACAGGTTATCTTACCATGGTAGAGCCAAATCTGCAGATGTTCCCTTATCTTATAAAAAAAAAAGTGGGGGGTGGAGAAGGAGCTATACTACATGGAACCTCCCTTATAAGACCTTCAAAAATCATCCAGAATGAGGTCTTATATGGGAGGGGTCTTATAAGGGAGGTAGTTTTAATACTTACAAAGAAGGGCAATGTCTCAGAGAAGTAGGTCTTATGTGGGAGGGAGTCTTATAATGGGAGGTCTTATAAGGGAGGTCCCACTGTAATATCAAATGGTTCTGTGCTTGTTTTTGTTGAGTGTAAAGTGATAGAATTGATTTTTAAAGTTGGCTCATTAATGCGTTTTAAATGTTTAACATCAATGTACCTTCAACATTTACCACGTTTATGAGCTTGACAATGACAAACTGTTTGTTGATGACAGGTGTTGTTGGATGCTTCTGGCGTCCTGAAGTTTGCGGACTTTGGCTTGTCCAAGGTGGAAGGAGAGAACATGGAGGAACTGTTCTACAAGTTTGCCGAGGCTGGAGAACACTGGAACATCCAGTCTGCCGAGGAGATGATGAAACAAATTAGCACAACAGGTTACTGTTTCACTTTTTACTAGACTCTACTTCTTTACATTTAAAAGTGGTTAAGAAGGTTGGGGCTGTGCCGGTTGGGGTTTGTCCCCGGGGGCCGCTACGGTAGCCGGATTGGCCTGACTGGAGCCATGAAACACTGATGAGATCTCTATATTTTTAGTTCATTTCTTTTCAGTTGCTTCTTTCATTTTGTTTTATTTTTCTTCCTGCTACTCCACACCACGCTGTATAATTATCCAGTTGGATAGCTCAGTGTTACGAGTCAGATTCAGAAATCAGCTGATTTCGTATTCATTTCATAGGCCACTGTTTCAGAGGTCTGAAGCAAAGTCACTTAGAAATGAAAACAAATCCTCTATTCATTCATGTTAATGGTCAGAATGAAAGTCTGTTTAACGTCCTTTGACCCGGAAGAGGTACATGTGGAACATTTTTAACTATAAAAATTGTGGGACGATCCTGGAGGTACTGCAATACCAGGAAAGTCCCAATGATTTTGAAAAATCAAGTTATCGATTAAACTCAAGTTAATGGTCAGGGAAACAATATGAAACTTAGAACTTGGACTAACATGCAAATGTTGGGCTTTAATAACAATTGCATTATGAAATACATTTGTTTAAGTTTAATGACTGTAGCGAAATGGAGCTGTCATGGTGAGGTCTGCACTTGTTCAGTGCTTTCTAGATTTCTTGTTATTTGCTTATCGTGCATAGACTTAGTGTGCGATTTCTAGATTTCTTGTTATTTGCTTATGCGTAGACTTAGTGTGCGATTTCTAGATTTCTTGTTATTTGCTTATTGTGCATAGATATATTCATGCAAGCATATACAGTGGAACCTCCCTATTAAGACCTTGACTGGATTAAGACTTCCTCTAAGACGTGACCCACAAAGTTTTCAGAGAATTTCCCCCCTTCATATCCAGACTACTGAGTGTCCACCTCCCTATTAAGAACTTTTTTGGGCTGATTTTTCAAGGTCTTAATAGAAAGGTTCCACTGTACATAATTTTGTGTGCGTGTACACTGTGTTTGCAGGGAGTCCCACGTACATGGCCCCTGAAGTGTTTGAAGGGGGTGAACCATCAGTCATGTCAGATCTGTGGGCCCTTGGATGTGTTTTGTATGAAATGTTTGCTGGTGAGTTTGCAAATATGACAGCACATGCCTCTTTTAATGAATAGGTATTTGGTATTGTTGGGAAACCTTACTATCAATTTAGTTCATACCAGGCAGTGGGATTTATCTCTCCTCTTATTGACTTTTAACTGCTGTGGGTTTTTTTCATCCGTAAAGTTCACGAGTCAGACTTGCTTTAAGTCCCCATCCAAAGGACTCGACATTCAGTTTGATTTCTGAGAAGAAAGGGCATGGCCAGGATTTGAACCCAGTCACTCATGCATGGAATTGGGAATCAAACTTCTCAATCACTCTGCTACCTTCTTTTCAGCGAGTAGATGAACGGTTAACATAGAAGAGAGCATCTGTATGGTGATGGTGGAGTCCATGTTTGATTAAATATGGATGAAATAAAGTGTAAACACATGAAATGAATACTTTGATTTTTTTTTTCACTTAGAACTTTGCATTTAGTTTGAATTCACCAGTTTACTGTTTTGTGTATACCATTTATCATTGCTTGCAAATATGAATGTGTGAGCATGTTCAAATGCTCATGTATCTTTGTGTAAGTGAGCATGTGTGTTTGTGCGTGCTTTTTGTGAACTCCTTTTCTATACCTATATGTGGAAAATAGATAATCTTGAACATTACAAGCATTATGATAATCAAATACATAATGTGAATGAAACTCTGGATAGATTAGGTCTACTAAAAGGGAGCTTGTTTGTAGGTCACCCCCCTTTTCTGGGTGAATCCTATGAGCTCATCAAAGACAAAGTGGTCAACAGAGAGTTTCCGCTGCCAAAAGTCAAAGGTAAAATTCTGCATTCTTTTCTCTAACTCTTTTCAATCCTTCCTTTTCCTGATCTTTCCCATTTCCTCTTTTTTCTTTTTTTTTTGCTGTCCCATCTTCTGGGCCGTACAGTGGCGTTGCTCCCACGCCGCTCGTTCCGAATGCCAAGTCTCAGCCACGCGTCGGCTTGTTCAGGTCGCAGAATCCGAGACCAGCAGTCCAAGGGGAGTGAATCTATGTTAGGCCATCAGGAGGCAACCAACCGAGGAGACACTGCACTGCTGCTGAGTCACTTCAGTGGAGTTCAGTAGAGCCTGTTCAGGACACCACCTACTAAGCCCCCTACTGACGACACTATTATCTTAGTCGCGGAGCCAGCATGAGTGAGGTCCTCCTCCGAGGGCGCCACCACGACCGTCCACCAACAGCTCCCCAGAACACACTGATCCCCATGACTTTGACCCGAACGCACCAAGGCATAGACTGGATTGGAAACCGAAACTGAGGTCACCATGAGAGCAGGGCATGCAAAGCCACAGAATTTGAGACATTTTTCTTTTTTTTAAATGATTGATGGAAATGAGGCTGATGACTATGATGATGATGATGATGCTATGGAGTTCCGTATCGGTCTGAGACTACCTGACAGGGCTGTATTCTACGCTTCCTTTCATAATGATATCCTGGCGTTAACCAGGCCCGAGAACTACAGACACCTGCAGTGTTGGTCTGGAAATTAGAGCAACACTCTCGGAATCGCATCCGTTAAGCGGATGAAGCTCGACTGTGTGGTTTCAGTCTTCCAATTGAGCCCATAGCCACTCACTCTGGGTAGGAGTCTGTCCAGGACCGAAAAAACCCTCACCTCTGATGGGATTCGAACCGGTGACCTCCCAGCCAGTAGTCCGCGACGCTAACCACTACGCCACAGCGGCTGGTATTTCCTCTAATCTTAGCCATACTATACATTCTGACAATGTTTTTAAGGCCAGGTCTCCCGATACTTAGCTTGTGTTGCTTAACAGTTAAACATGAATTTTGACATTGACATCAAAGATCATTTTTAGGATGTTGCCATGCTGTGTTTTCTTCTCTAGTTTGCCAGGATCATCTTTGTATGTGTTTCCCTATTCTTTTTATTATAGCACTGCAGGAAATTGTTCAAGGGGTGTCATTTTCTATCCACCCCCCGTCCCTCTTTTTTTGTGTGTGTATAGTTTGGACGGATTGTTTTAGTATAAGGATTCTATGCATTTTCATAACCACAATCAAAATCAACTCATCAGCTAATTATGGTATAGATTTAAGTATATCTCTTGCTTCTGTTATGTTGGAACTAAACAAGCATGCATGTTTTGTAGGGTCTCGGTTGTCTGCAAAACCTTCCCCAGAGTTCCTGAATTTGCTGGAAAGCTTGCTGCAGAAGGATCCCACTCGTAGGTACGTAAAAAAGCAAACTGGCAAAACAGTTTGTAGTCCTTGGCTGTGACTGTTGTAATTGGCAAGAGTGAGTTCAAAGCTCTTAAAATATAAACTTAATTCTGAAATAAATTCAGCTGTGATATTAGCAGTTACGTTGTGAAAGGAAAACAGGAATACATCTGTTTATTTTTTATGATTTGGGTCCATAATCTCTGCCAATTACACGTTTTAAAACATATTCCATGTTTTATGGACTGTAATACATGTATTGTAAAGAACACCCCAACATTTTATTCAACGTTCTGATTTTGTTTTTGTAGTTTCTTACTACATTATTATTAGTCATATTATAATGCAGTTGTCTCAGTTTAGAAAATAAAAAGTATTACCTTATAGTCCGCAAAATATGATAGTATTGTTTTCTTTTCTGTGCTATTTTTCAAGTGATGCATTTTTCTAGGATATGACTTTCTTGAGTGTGACCCAACATTTTCACTTTTTCTTTTGTTAGCTCTGAAGAGGTAATGAATGATAGGATGGGCAATAACATGAAAACACTACAACAACATCAGGAGTCTAGTTAGATTTGGAAAAATTAAGTTCCATGGTTTGTTGTTGTTGACGTACCCTGGCTAAAAGACGAGGGATCATCCCAACTACCGAAGCACTTGAAAACTATGGTACAATTGCATCTGCTAGGGATGAGAACATTACGTGTTTGACCGTTTTTGATTACCCCGCCACGTGGGCAGCCACACTCCGTCTTCGCTGGAGTTCCAGGGTTTAATCACATGGGTGCAACGTTTCCTGGTATACAAGGATTTCCTGTTTTTTGAATTTTACCAGAAAAGGAAGTTCCTTTTTTTATTTATTTGTCAAACAAGATCTTTGTGTGTCTACTGCATTTTTCAAACATTTTAAATTAGCATTTGTTTAAATTGTGCAAAAAGCAAACTAAAATACCTTCATAAATCAAGTTTTGCTTCAGCTGTAGGGGGACATTACCCCTGGACCCTGGCCTTTCAGTTTTTTTCATTTTGTATAGTTGCACCCCTGTAATCAGCAGCGGCAGGCGACCAAGCCTTAAATGGAAGGACTGTGTGATTGGCAGGTTGAGCTGGGCAGGCCTGGTGAGGCACCCTTTCTGGCAGGACCGGCTGTCCTCACTGGCCAAGGAGTTCACCATGTCCCAGGACACCGGGGGACCCTCCACCCCGGCCACCCACAGCAGCGTGTTTGAGCACAACGCCGGATCTGTGCTGGGCAGGATCCGAGGGCTGGATCTCCACCGCTCCATAGACAGATCCTCGTCCCGCCTGGATGCTATGCCGGACTCCACGCGTCCTTGTGAGTTTGTGTGTGTGTGAGAGAGAGAGAGAGTGTGTGTGTATGTGTGTGTGTGTGATAGAGAGGGAGAGAGGAGAGAATGTGTGTGTATGTGTGTACAAGCGCGCTTATGTGCGTTGGCTTAATCCTCTCTGTGTGTGTGTGTGTGTGTTTTAGAGAGAGAGAGCGTGCATGTGTGTGTGTCTGCCTGTGTGTGTGTGTGTGTGTTAGAGAGAGAGCGTGCGTGTGTGTGTGTGTGTGTATCACGCATGTGTGTGCATGTCTGTGTGCTTGTCTGTGCATGTGTGTGTGTGTCTGTATCTGTATCTGTGTGTGTGTGCATGTGTGTGCATCTATGTGCTCCACACTCAGTGTTTTGCATCACATGCTGTTTGTTTTCTGTAGTGTCAACCATTGGCGATGTCTTGCGTCCAAAAACTGCCCCGGGGCATGACACTGGGGGTAGCAGTCTCTTTACTCTCAGGTAGGTTTGATTTTTTTTTTAAAATATCGTGTCTTTTGTGCTTCTTCTGAAAAATAATGAAAAAGAAACACCTGGGACCCAGAGACGCACTGGCCTCACCTGCCGTACCAACACAAGAGCAGTCCTACGCCAATCCAGGAATCCTGTGCTGTGTTGCAGTAGGTGTTGGCACAGACACGGGACATTCCATTAAGCATGTATGGGTACATAGCTGCTCTCGACTCTGTAACCATCAGGTTTATCACAAAGAAGTCCTTGTGAAAGTGTGCCATGGGTGTGTCAGCCCATTTTACATGACTGCAGAGCCCACCGACATACACACCACCACTCAGAAACGCAGCCCCCACTAAGGACAGATGAGGCCAGTATGTCTCCAGACACAGCCTCAGGCTTTTGCCTGAATACATTAAAATATCTTTGCATGTAACAATTATAGACTTATTTGTGAAATTACTTTTTTTTTCTTTTACTTTAATTCATCAGTTAAAACAAGATTCACTTTTTACTTTTTTTCTTTTTTAATTAAATGTCCATCAGTCCATGCCATTTATTTTGTATTTATTCAGATATTTAAGTTTGCTTCAAGTTCCCCCAATTATGCACCAAATATAAAAAATGAATGCAAAACATCTTAGATACTTTTTTTTGCTTGCTCCTGTACTGGAAAGTTAGCTTGAAAGTGAAAGTCTGTATTTGATGCTGCCAATAAGAAAAGTTAACACTATGCTAGACCGGAAGTGATCATATATGGGAGTTGGGGTGATAAGACACAATTTTAAGCTTTGTCTTCCAAGCTAATCTTGAACATATATGCACTAGTAGTGGAGTGGTAAGTATATAGATAGAGTAGATAGTAGAATTAATCAAAATTCCTCAGATTGAGTGAAAATATTAGTATTAGTGGGTATTGTAAGGTTTGTTCAAGAAGGGTGTACATGGATATTATTCAGACTTGTTAGACAAGGTTGCACGTTACAGTGAAGCCGCACCTAACAGGTTCTCCGGCTTGCAGACACCTTATTTATCAGGACAGTATTATTCTTTTTCTTTCTGCTTATTTCTTACTATAAGAATCCAATAAAACATCTGCCTTGTTATTATGAACAATTTCAATCAGTCTGTTAGATGGTCGCAATTTTGAAATTCAATGGTATTAAGATTAGCACTCACAACAGCAGTGATTCCTGTAAAGCATCCTGTTGTATGATTAAACGATTGTGAAGCACTTGATCCTTGGTTTGAGACTGATGATAACCCTATGCAAACACATACTGTATTTTTCTGACTATAATGCGATACTTATAATATGACTACAGACAAACCTCTATTTTAAGACTTCCAAAATGTCCAGAAAAATCGGTCGTAAATTGGAGGGGTTGTATGACGGAGGTTTTCACTGGCAGCCGTAGAAAGAAAAAGTTCAGCACAGTTCATACTCTCTTCTTCATGCACACATACAATGACATATTAAATCTGGATTTGGGTCATTCCAACTCCATAGGATTGTGCAATCGATATTACAGTTTCACTTTGCCGATTTCTTTTAATCACCTCCACTCTCGTCCAAGTCAGTGGTTTTCTTTTTCAAAGTCAGTGGTTTTCGTGCTTTTCCTACGCTTTCCGCCATCTTTTCTACAACAAGGGAAGCAACTCCGCTTTCAGGCCCTTGACCGTGGTTGTTTCCCTTTGCTCAAAGTCTATGCAGACGACAGCAACGGTCGTAAAAACCAACAAAATGGCGGTCGTAAGTCGCGTTTTAGAGGAAGTCGTTTAAGAGAGGTCGTTTACATAGTAAAATGCATCTGTGCCAACAAATCCGGTCTCAAATGAGAGGTGGTCGCTTAACAGAGGGTCGTAAAATAGGGGTTTGTCTGTACTGAAATAGTAAAAAAATGTAATAACATCTGAATTTTGTGTAAAATTTGGGGGTGCACCTTATAATCATGTGCGCCTTGTAGTCCGAAAAATATGGTAACTTTCAGGTAACTTGTGTACACCAGACATGAACGATTGTTTGTTCAGTGCCAGGCCCCACACAGCAGTGCCACCTGACGAGAAAGTGACCACGCCGTACCGGCAGGTGCAGTCGCCGCTGACGACCCGGGAGGTGATCGGCATCACCCACGACATGGACAGCACCGACAGTAGGAGCAGTGACAACGAGGCCCTCCGGCTGGTGTTCCATGACAGCGACTTCACCGTGTCCCAGATCGTGGATAACTCCAAGGTCAGGTGGATTCCACCCCCCCGTGGGGATACCGGGGAGTCTTTTGTATAAATAGTTCCCCCACCTTCTGGAAGCTTTGTGCTTGTTACTTCCTCTCATCTGTCACTCTCTTTGACTCTGCCTTTTCCCTTTGCTTACTGTCGTCTACTATCTTTCTGTCTTACCGGTCCATTCTCCTGCCTTTTTTCAAGTAGCACTTTCAAAAAGATTTCCTCCAGCCGAGGTCGGACTTGCTGGGCCTAACTATTTCTTAGTTAGGCACATAACGGCAGCATGATGCATCTGCGCTCATAATTGACAGGAAACTCTGAGCGATAGAAGAAGAAGGTGGATTCCAAGCTGAAAGGTAGTGAGGAATGTCTTCTTCTTCATCAGTCGCTCAGACAGTTTCGCGTCAAATGAGCGTGTCCGAATCTTTATCAGATTTTTTTTTTGGGAAAGGCAGGAGAATGACCAGTAACGCAGAAAGATAGTAGATGACAGTAAGCAAAGGGAAATGATAGAGTCAAAGAGAGTGACAGATTAGAGGAAGTTACAAGCACAGAACCTCCAGAAGGTGGGGGAACTATTTGTATGAAAGACATGTGGGGGATTGATGAAAGTATTCGTGGGGGGATTGATGAAAATATTTGTAATAATGTTACAAATACCTTCTCCTCACCCCACCCCACCCCTCATTTTCACTGTGTCCTAGATCGCCAATAACCCCTAATATCAGACTAGAAGTTAAAGCGTTCAAACAGGAAATTTCTGGGAGAAAATAAGTAGTAATCTTTTAAATACGTTTTGTCCTGACTTTACGATTCATAACTCTAAAATAACAGTCTTCCATGAAGCGCCTAATATAATTAGATTATTATTGTTCAATAATAGTGTTGTGGCAGGTGCTGCTTTTTGTTTTATTTTTTTAATTTGTTAATATGTAATGAGGCTTTATACTACTCCTTGCCGACA